>JAECUM010027002.1:0-47416 GCA_016617855.1 Megalonaias nervosa | reverse complement strand
CAGTCTTCCAATTAATCACAATAATATAATTCATGATGCCCTTGTCTGAATTCACTATATTTTCAAGTTAATTCACGCTAACAGTGAACGGCAATCGGAACATCGCTCTGCCGTTTCCGTCAGGTCGTGAAATTATGAAATTACCTTGGAAGTAGTTGTAGGAATACATATCAGTTTGATGTGTTTTGTGATGCGTCTCTGGTGGAGCGTACTACATATGTCACGACAGCAAAGGCCGAGCCTGTTCCAATTGTAGCTTAATCTCCGTCCTCCGCCATATTGTCGTGTTTGAACGAAAGTAGCTCAGAATATAGTTCTCAATTTTGACGAATTAATCTGATGTCTTTCTTGAATTGGTGGTAAACGCCGAGGATGCCTCGACAGCAGTAACCACGCTTGAACTCGCACTGTACATTCGAACTTATTTGCGTTGTATATTGCTACTAAGTCCCTCTCTGTTATTTTTTCGTTAGTCTTGTCCTTTTCATTATTCAGTATAGATCTGCGGCTCTGTGCTGGAACGTAAATAGTTATTGTCGTACGTATATGTGTGACTTTGTGCATTTTGTTTCTTGTCATCTGTGGGTGGGGGCTGGGGTGATATGTGATGCAATTCGGAGTCAAAATGAAATTTGTTTGCATATTCTGTAGTCTACTGTTCCAAATCAAACACTGCAGATATCAGGTCACAAATACACTACAGTAAATATGGGAATTTCTGCATCCAGCAAACCTTCTTTCACATGAATATCGCAATATCAATGTATTGTTAGTTGTGAAAGTGACACATTAAGGTTACGTAAACATGGATCGTCAACTGTACAGGTAGTGTATCAAACAATGCGACATCACAGACATTGGACATTCTGTGTTGAAAAATAATTTTGTCTGTGTAAAATGTTCTGTTTATTCGGAAGGACGCCTTTTCTTTGATTTACAGTCTGTACGAAAAGTATAGTCTACTTTTAAACGTTAATACTAGTTCAACTTCGCTTAGGACTATTTTTACGCACAACAAATTAAAGGTGTATCGTCTGTCAGAATGAACGAAATTATTCGTTCTTCTTTCCAAATAATTTCAACTGAAAAAAATATGTGATAGAAAGAATCTCAAATGGGTAATGATTTAATATTAAATTTATGAAACTCGTTGAATAGTGTTCAGCTTTTGCGAGCAAAGGCTGGACATTATTCAAATCGTTTCATAAATTCAATATGAAATCATTGCCCATTTCAGATCTTCTATTTATTATTATTATTATTATTATTATTATTATTATTATCAAGGATGTAATTAGGTAAGTACGTCAGTCTATTTTGAAATGAATCTATATATCACGTTGCTTTGATGTATATTGACATGTTAGAAATAGCTTTTTTACCACTATGCGATCAATCCATACTGTGACAGACTGAAGATCACAGGAGAAGAATTACAAAGTGAAATAAAGGTGACGGATGATGTAATCATTCTCTTCATTAAAAGCAAAACAAAACAAAACAGTGTGGCTGAATAACTGATATGCCGGTTAAACAAATTTGTGTCGTCAAAAAAAAGTCCGTCTGCGCAACATGACATTTTCTTCATGTTAGTACGATCCATTTAAATTAAAGATGATCAGGCAAGATATAAAGGATTATATGTTGTATAAATGCTATTTTGAACATTGTGAAAGTATATCTTACAATTAATCATTCGTTAGATCCTCCCTTTCCGGCTTTATGGCTCGGTCTCGAGTCCTTATTACTGTCCTGGAAAACATACCTTTGCAGAAATAACATTTTGACTCTTTCTTCAGAACAAAATTACACTGAAAATCAGTTACGTCCATGGTTTCGTATATACGCAGAACCGAGCGTTTACCATGTAGTTAAAACATTTAGTATGATATTAATGAGAAGTAAAACTATTTATATACGTCAGTCACAAGAATGATGTGCGCATAACTAGAAAGATTCCAATTCAAGCCATGACGAAAACAAGCAAACGTTTCGTAATTGCGCTCTTGACAATTTACATCGGAAGTTCATTTCGCGCAACGAACATAAATACACCAACCTTTGAGAAACTGAAATAAAACAATTTTTTTTTATTATGATGCGAAATAATATGTTGGCCAAACTTATATCAGTTTAAACATGATAGTATTTTTTCCAGTTTTTGTTTTGTTTTTGGTTATCTGCTTCATGTAATAAACTGTTGGTCTACGGTTTACTCATTGGCGACGGGGAAGCTAAGAGAGCATGACCACCATATGAAATTCTGAATAACCTTCAGTCATCACAGATTTGTTTGTAAACACTGAACTGAGAAGACCGTAAAACTTATACTCATCTTTGCAGATACCATAATTTGTCCCGAAATTTATGTTCCTTGGATATCGCGCTAGTAAGGTGCGCCCGTGATCCAGTAGTTTAAATCGACATATGGCGGTATGGATGGTGTTTCTGACGATCATGATTCAGTTAATGCAACATTTTATAAACTGATCATATACCCAATCACTACATGTATAGCTTTTATCATTTCCATATCTATTTATGAAAATATTAGTGCATGGTCGGTATTCATGCTTGAAAGACAGAGACACATATCTTGTCTGTTTGGTTATGAAATGTTGTACGTTTAAACTTGATAAAAGTGTCTAAAAATAAAGTTACTCCTTCACATTCACGATAAATGTTAATATGTACATCAGATTTATGTGAAAAACGGAATTCTTATGTCGTACCTATCCGTATCTGAGAAGAATAAAACTGTTTTCCAAAACTGAGAAATATCTAAATATGCGTCTCAGCGAAACCTTGCACACATACGCTCTAGGAGCGGAATATTAGTGCAGACTAAATTTTAATCAACGTAGCAGAGTTGAATGCACGAGATAGTGCACTATAGTGAACAAGGCAGTGCACTATAGTAAACAAGGTAGTGCACTAGTGCACGAAAGTGAGCAAGATAATGGTGTTGTTGTTGTTGTTTTGGGGTTTAGCGCCATTTATCAGTGCAAGATAGCTTATATATGGCGGCCGATATATTTAACTCCATTTTTCACAACATGAGAGGCTATACATGGCAGCCGGTATATTGGGTGGAGGAACAACACGGAAAAATCCCGGTAAGAACCACCGACCCACGGGAAGCTACTTTGTGAAGCTTTTTCACATACCCGCATTGGTCGAAACTCTAACCCACGTGAGGTGAGATAGCAGTGATCAATAACGGCAAGCGCATTAGAGTACACGGCCACCCCGGTCCCCTCAAGACAGTGCACTTCGGGAAACAATGTAGATTATATAATGAAAAAGATAATACACAGTTACATGTTCTAATGATTTACATTTTTGGTAGTTAACATTTAATCTGCACTATATAACCAGGATTGTGCTGACGTGGCATTAAAACCTATGCATGCTATAATAAGTGAACCCATTTCACTTCTGACGATGTTTATGGAAATTTTGGTGAACCAATGCTGAATAAGCAGATCTCCGTTTGCATGCAGCATTATTTCGTTTTATATTAGTAGTGTAGTGGGACGCTTTGGCCCTCATCATGCCAAAGAAGGAAAATCAGCCTCGGACGATTTGGCCCCAAAATTTATAGGCCCAAATGGCACACCCTGGGACAATTTGGCCCCAAAATGTATAGGCCCAAATGGCACACCCTGGGACGATATGGCCTCAAGGTTAATTATAGGGACAATAGAAATGGAACAGGTGGGATGACGTCATGGTACTGGACACTTACAACAACGTGGCAAGAGGCTGACCTGAATACGCGCAGCTGCCACTCTAGGTAGGGACAAATACAATAGAGAGACAGAGACATATACAACACAAGCATAGATTGCTGAACATCAATCTATCATACCCAAATTATACAACCGACTAAAAAAAATGTTTTAGGCAAGAAAGAACAAATCTTTTCGAGGCATATGAAAGTGGCCCTGAAAAGGGCCTTTATGTTCTTCTTCTATTGTCTCCCCTTCTTCCACCACGTTCTCACTTTTTCAATGATTCTTTTCTTCTTCTTCTTTTCTTCGTCTGGAATCCAGTCAGGATGCCCCATAGCTCTAAACTTTTCCTGTACCTTGTTCAGTCTCTCAAACTCTTCTTTTCTCTTTATGTTTTCTTTGTCCTTTCTTTCTTTTGTCCAGATCTCTTTAATCTTCTTCACTTCTTCTTCCATCATGTTTTTCATCTTGTCTTCGGCTTTCTTTAACTGGTCTAAGCCCCACTTGACAAAAGACAACTCTGTGCAGTTAAATGTATCTTGCAAGAAGCTCCTGACTTTGATGACAAGATCAAGGGCTTCCTTCAATATCCCCACTCTTACATACTTAGGCTTTATGAATCCTCTTAATTTTTCCACCGCCTCTTCTATCATTCCGGCCACCTGATCCCTGGCTACTTTGAGGCTATTGACTTGACTGGTCAAAAAGTGTTTCGAGACTGGATAACTTCATTCTTTTTCAAGCCTTTCCACCACGTAGGCTGCATCCATCATCCAGAAATAACTATGCCTTAATTCATTAAACAAATTCATTTTTTCTTGAAGGTGTTGACTAGTCAACGCGGGTAGCCAGACTGACGAGCGCTCTGCTTTATATCCGTGGAGCATGGACATGAAGGAAAACATCCCTTACACTCATTTCACATATTATATACTATCCACACAAACGAACGAAAATGCATAAAACACACTATATTTACTATCCACACAAACGGGAAGAGAAGAAAAAACACACCATATTTACTATCCACACAAACAAACGAGAATGCATAAAACACACACACTATACTATCCACACAGACGGGAAGAGAAGAAAAAACACACCATACCTACTATCCACACAAACAAACGAAAATGCATAAAACACACCATATTTACTATCCACACAAACGGGAAGAGAAGAAAAAACACACCATACCTACTATCCACACAAACAAACGAGAATGCATAAAACACACACACTATACTATCCACACAGACGGGAAGAGAAGAAAAAACACACCATACCTACTATCCACACAAACAAACGAGAATGCATAAAACACACCATATTTACTATCCACACAAACGGGAAGAGAAGAAAAAACACACCACACCTACTATCCACACAAACAAACGAGAATGCATAAAACACACATACTATACTATCCATACACAGACGGGAAGAGAAGAAAAAAACACACCATACCTACCATCCACACAAACAAACGAGAATGCATAAAACACACCATATATACTATCCACACAAACAAACGAGAATGCATAAAACACACCATATTTACTATCCACACAAACGGGAAGAGAAGAAAAAACACACCATGCCTACTATCCACACAAACGAACGAGATTGCATAAAACATACACACTATACTATCCACACCAACGTACGAGAATACATAAAACATACACACTATACTATTCACACAAACGAACGCGAATGCATGAAACACACCATACCTACTATCCACACAAACGTACGTGAACGCATAAAACACACACAAACACACATACACACACACACACACACACCAGTAAAGAAGTGAGTGTTTATAGTCACACTACTTCACATTCACAAAATTGGCAACTTGAAAAGTCTCTTTCCTAGAGATCTGGTTAGCCCTGAGAAGGGCTGTTTTTTTAGAACTTCAGATGCACCCGTTAAGTGATGACATCTCTCAGGCCGTGCCCCACATACGTATCGCCGGCTCCAGTCATTCTCCCAATTAATGCCTGTGATTGGGAGCGCAGACGGGGCTTGAGTGGCCTCATCATTCCAGTTTTCACTTTGAGGGATAGTGAATACTTGTTCCCTCTGTCTTCTCCTATGCCAGACCCGGGGATGATGAGGTCTCTGTGGCTCCTACTCTTGCCGCTGTCTTTCCAATTCCTCCAATGCTTCCTGCTCCCAGTTTTCTGCCTGGGGGACAGCGGTTCTTGGTACTGGTGGCAGAGTCTGTGGCTCTCTTTGTTGTGGAAGTGGTGGTTGTGGAGGCGTTTGTGTCCCCATCTCAGGCTTGACCTCACACAGAGGTCTCAGTATGAGGCGAGGCCGGATCACTCGCTTATTTTCCTTCTCCTCTTCTTTCTTTTTCTCCTCTTCCTCCCTCTCTATCCTGGCTTCTTCGGCTATAGCCTCCATAGCCAGTTCATCTAAAATGCGCCTGCATATTCCAGGTGCATTTGGAGTTCTAGAAGCTTGGCAATTCTATTATTCATCTTCAATGTTGATACGTCAACGTTGGGTAGCCAGACTGACGATCGCCTCGCTTTATATCCCTGGAGCACGGACGTGAAGGAAAACATCCCCTGACACCAAAACCTACCATCACATCAAACGCGCGGACCTAAAAGAATCACTCACCTTGACCTTTTTTACTTACAAACACAGACATGTACGATTCGACAAGACAGAAAAATAAAGGTTGAATTTTCTTTAACTGACAAAAGAAACGAAGTGCCTATAGACACACTTCTATTTTTTTTTTTTAAAAAAAACAATTTTTTTTTTAGCCAATTGAATTAGTATGTCTTTTTGAGAGTATTGGGGTAGCTCTGAAAAGGGCTGTTTTTGTTGATGGGGAGTGATGGCAATCGTTTTTACTGTTTAAGATTGCATCCCCGTCTGGCGGCAGGTTTTCCTATACGATACAGTCTGCTTCTGCGGAAAGAGAAGGAGAATTCTTTGGTGTCCGCACGACAGTCGACAAAACCTCTGTCTGGTTCCTGCTGCTGCTGTTGCTGCTGCTGCTGTTGTTGTTGCTGTTCTCTCTGCTTCTGAAGTCTGTACTTCTCTGTCCATTCTTCTTGTTCTTTCTTGATTTCCTCTCTGAAGACCTCTCCTATCAGGTCTTGGACTATTGATAACATCCTGACATTCTCTATCTCTTCAGGCATCGGTATCAGGTTTAGCCTGACACGATGAAAAAATTCACGTAAGCTTGGCTAGTCTGGAAGGCATCTTCATAGGTTGACGAGTCAACAGTGGATGGCCAGACTAGAGACCGACCCGCTTTATATGGTTGAAACGCGGACGCGATAGAAAACATTCCTACTAGGGTTTTTTTGTTGGGTCGAAACGTTATGATAGCGAAATGTCATGGTGAGGGATAGAGAGAAGTCAAAGAGCATATATTCAGTCTTTTTGAAAACAAACGACAGACACATGTTTTCAAAACACAACATTTTTATTCAACAAACAATGAACCACTAACAATTAACAATAACATCAAATAAACTATTTTTGACAAGGTTGACAACGTTGTGAAATCAAGTGAGATTTCCACTGATGGAAGTCATGAGGCCATTGATGTACACTACGTTTCCTAGCTAAAGACAAAAGATATCCATAATGGTCACAAAACCATCGATCTACTTTCTCATCGTTTCTAGAAGAGTAACTATCAAGATTAGTCACTAAATCTACTAAAGGATATCCAAGTCTGCGTTGATGCAGAAAATACACACAATATTGTCCACACACCATGGAATCTGTGCCTTATAATTTCACATTATTGAATCGTGTCGTCTGGGCATTTCTTCTCATAAAGTCGATGATGTCGTCTTCCAAAGGGGATAATCCATACGAATCAAAATACTCCACACAATGCTCTTGAGGGAAGTAGACGGCGAACCAGTGAGTTCCTGGGAGATGACTGTCGTCCGTTTGATGACATAAGCTTGATGGTCTTGAGGTTTGCGATGAGGTAGTTCATCTTTAGCGCACACGACAGGATCCCAAGAAGCAGTGTACGAACTGTTGTTCAGAAGGTAATAAAGTTCCCAGGTATCCATTTTTTTTTATATTTTTTTTCCACAGGTAATGATAAGTTATCAATTCAATTTTGACTTTTTGTTTGAAAAGCTCTGTCAAGTAGCCGTTTCTTTGCTTCGTCTCCGCACTCTGGGCTAAGAGAGATTCGATGCGATAGGTCTCTAGAGTAGTCATTGGAGGGTAGGAATGATTACGCAAGCCTTTATACCACTCATGCAACACTGCTTCTTCCGAAATGAGACTCCAAGCTTCGTCCAGATACTCGTCCAATTTTTCTTCTTGACTCATCATCAAACATTTATCGTGTTGAATTTGACTGGGATGATCATTTTGACATCCATAGCAATCTTTCTTACTCAATTCCATAATTTTATCCGCCAGGTGTTTGGCAAAACAGGACACTAAATGTTGTTCTTGTTCTGGCCATCTGGACGTGACCACTACGTCCTCTTTGTCTTGGTCTTGGTGTTCTGTTTTCATGCTATCCTCCCATTCCATTTCCAAAGATTCTCTACCGTTCAGTGAGGGATAAGAGTCTTCCATAGTTTCTAATAGTCTAGAATGACTTCTCTTAAACTGTTGATTTCGATGGTATTATCGAATTCGGCATACAGGATGACGTTGACCGTCTCGGTGAGAGCTTCTGCAAACTGAAGATCCACACGTAGTTGACCAGATTTTATAGGGTGGAAATGTCCCTCGTCGCTGCCTTGGTCTGGAGTGATTTCAAAGGCCCACAAAATGTAACCTCCTACATAATCTTCGTACGAAATACCGTGACTGGTGTTGGTTCCTAGTTGTCCGGTAGTTTCGTACAGGGACAAGTACAATCTCAAGTAATTCTTCTGGGCAAAGTTAGGTTCGAACGATCTGGTACACAAGGTCTTACCATCGCGAATGGCCTCGATCTTGGACACTCTGTAGTGCTTAAACAGGAAAGGATTTTGATCGTGGGCTCCGTTGAGGGCTGCATTACTGACGAAGCCAACGATTAAACGTCTGGCTTCTTGGATGATGGTTTTGTACTCGTTGGCATGAGCCATCAAATGGAAAGCGACACTGCTGTGATTTAGTCTCAGGCGAACGTCCACTCCGTTGAGCAAATGCTTGTTTTGCAACCACATGTCCAAATGCAAGTGATCCATCAGTTCTAAACTTCGACCTTGCAGGATTTTCTTTCGACGTTCGTTAAACCCCACATTGAGAAGATTGTCATCGGCTGTCAGGGCTGTGTCGTTAAACTTGTCCTCACCTGCTACGTCAGGTTTCCATACCACACAAGCATCGAGATGAGTGTTCTTGGCCTCTTTTCCGTACGTCAAGAGATTTTCTGTTTACGCTTGGTACGGGTAAGTATCCATGCTACTGCTGACTAGTTTGTTATTCAAGTACAAATGCACTCTGCTGAATAAGGAATGCATGAAATTGTTGACGGGAGCTACTCTGGCATCGGCACCCGGATTGCTGTTGTCCGTTTTGATCACTTTCAGTTTCAGGTACAAGTAACTGCTATTCAGATCGATATAATCTTCGGGTTGTCCTTTGATTTCAAACTCGATGGGAGCTGAATCCGTCAAAGAGGAGACGGGATGAAATTCGACCCATTGGGATTCTTGCATTGTCATCATGGTAGGTGGCATGGCAAACAGATCCAGTTCCGACTTGGAACAAGCACAAGACTCTCGGTGCATCATTTTCTTTTTTTTAATAATAAAAAACGTTTAAGTCTCGGACGGTTTTTCTTTTCTTAGTCTTTCTAGCTCTAGGGGTGTGAAGTCCTCTGAAGGGGTGGTTTCGTCGTCGTTTTCTGCCTTGACCTTGCTGTGGCGTCAGGGAGGCAGGAATACCTGACTCGACATCGCCCAGGGCATTTATAGGAGTTTCTCTTCGACCCAAAATGTCCTTGCCTGTTTGAAGTAAGACATTTTTGCCTGCTCTCAAGAAAGCTTCTTTGGGGTTTTGTTTGTCAATGATGACATTTTGGAGAAATTCTTTACCTTGCGTCAACGTGGCATCTTTGAAGGCGTGCAATCCCCGTGTCACCATCGGTTTCAAAACGGGAGCCACCGAACGAAAGGCTGATTTTAGCATATTTCCTAAACCATGTCCTCGCTGTCGAGCGACTCCTTGGTTTTCGGAAATGGAGTTTCACTGTGACTTTCCCTTTGGTGAATGAAATATTTTGTCCCAGATCTCCTTTTATAGTAATGTTGACAGTGTCGAAATACGACTTACTGACGGGGAAATAGTGAGGATGTACAAATTCGCCGTGAACGTGATAGGTGTTTCCACCTTCCTCGTCAGCGTTCGTAGCAGAATCCACTTTGAAAGGAATGACACGCAGTAACGGTACGGAGGTGTGTTCCACCACGTTGTACTCCGCCACATCGGAGTACACAAAGATCAAATTCAGTCCTTGGTTCATTTCTACAGGGAATCTAAAATATTTCGTAAAATCCGAGTTACCGCTCACGGCTGGTATTTCGTTTCTAATCTTGATCAACTTGGGGTCTCCACCCAAAATGTCAAAATGGCGACGAGCTATTTTGTGGTATTCAATCGTCACACTTTTTCTGGTTTTCTCCAAGACTTTGCCAAATACATTATTGAACCTGTCAGCAATAGCGTTCACCAAATGTTGACCACTAAAATAATAGCCTGAGAGAATTTTCAACCGATAAGTGGTCCGTTTAGTTGTGGGGTCTTGTGATTTCATAGAGTCATCTACACCGCTGCGTTCATCCAAGTGTTGTTGCACTTGTTCGTCATGAACTTCTACCGTAAAAGTGTTTTGATTGTCAACGATGTTTTTGATTTGTGTAGGGTAAATCATTTCCACTAAAGCCACTTCCCAATGGGCTTCGTGATCCAATTGGATGGCCTGAGGTAATTTGGCCGTGTAACAGCATAAAGTGTTATTGGGAATCACCTCCATGGAACTGTCACTGGTAACGTTAAGTAAAATTGATTATTTATAATTCCAGAGTTTTAGTGTCCGAGGAGTCACTGGAAGTCATAGAAGTGTCTAAAAGAGGATGGTCAGGGTGACTGTTGGAAGGGGGACTAACGTTGGACGCAAGACTCCCGTTGTTGTTGTTCCCGTTAGAGAAATATTTCAGAGACGGAATAGGAAGAAGGTAACCGATGCAACAGCTGAGTAAAATGGTCCACAATTGTTTGTCTCCTTGTTGCAAACTCAAATTGGCAATGGCAGCACTGATGACACAAGACACCACAAAGATTTGGCAGAAAAAGACGACTTGCGTTTTAGGCACACGTTCTCCACACCACACCCACAAGGGTTGCTTTTGTAGATCTTGCAGAGAAGAACTGGGAGAGGGAGTGGTTACTGCGGTAGCTGAGGCTGTGTTGAAGGGCATGATGGTCACTTCTTTTTATAATCGATGATTTGCGAAGCGTCGATCCAAGAGTCAAAACTCGGCGGATATCCTTTCCAATGTACTTTGACTTCTTTGACACAACGTTTTCCCACTTTTCGGGTTCTTCGATAGAGAATGCTTTCTATCTCGTACACGTCTTCATTTTTGGTCACACGTTGTAACTCGGGCAAGTTAAACGTTCTTTTTAACACTTCCCCTTCATGTCTTCCAATTTATAGACCTTTGTCGAAAGTGCGTTTGATTTTGCTATGCGCCCCCAATCTCCTACTGCCAACACTCCACCTTTCTTGGGGACAGTCACTGTCGGGGACGAACCAAACAGGCGTTCGATGACGATCACGTCGTTGTCAGGAGTCACTTTTGGGGGGGAACGTTCGATGCTCCGATGGTAAGATTGGTTGTACGATTGAACGAGGTGTGGCAAGACGTCCATGTACTTGAGAGTGTATTGATGCGTAAAATATCTCCACATGCGTTCTTTCAAGGTGCGTTGAAAACGTTCCACGATGCTGGCTTTGGTTTCGGGATTCTCGGTGGTGAAAAAATGAAAGTCACGTTTTTTAATTCTTTTTGGAAAGCTTGGTTTAAAAATTCGGTGCCTTTGTCGGTTTGCCATCAAAGATGGTGACGACCGCTTTGTTTCAACACCAGTTTGAGGGCTCGCACTAACTCACTGCTCGATTTGGAAGTCAATGGCACGACCCAGGCAAATTTGGAAAAGACGTCGATGACACAAAACAAATATTTGTAGCCACGACTGTAGGTGGCAAAATGAGAGACATCAACTAAATCGGCTTGCCATTGATGATCGATGCCTTCCTCTCGGGTGCGACTTCTGGAAAATTTTCGTGGAATGGGCTTGTGTAAGGTGTACGTAGCTTGTTCTTGTAACCATCGTTACACTTGAGGTAAACGGACACTTTTCAGTCGAGTTTTGGCAGCACGATACAATTTCTGAACTTCTCCGTAACCTGCAGTATGGGATGGATTGTAGTAAATGCTGGCTAACACCTTCTCCATTTTTAATAAGTGATCCACTCTTCGCTGATGCTACTCTGGATGGTGGTTTAGAAACGGCTTCACGTGTCCGATGAGCCACGGGAGTCGAAGTAGAATGTAGTGGTGGTGGTGGTGGCGGTAATGGGATGGATTTGGTCTTCTTTCCTTCTTTCATTTCTGCTTTCCATTCTTTCTTTTTAACTTCTGTCGAAGGATTAGTGGACATCATATTTTTAACCCAAGGTTTAAGTTCTTCTCGTAGGGGTGTAGGGGAAGGGGCCGACAAGGACGCTGTAATAATGGGGAACAATGTGGCTTTCAACAAGGGTGCTAACAACAGGTGCACAAATCCTCCGCGTTGTACCAACATCTTTTTCTTCTGACGAATGGGTATTTTCTTTTGGACCATTTGGCGAAGAAAGTGTCGATGTTTGGCTAAGCATTTTTTCTGATGTGGAGACAAAGGTATCGTTCGTTTCAAGACATTCAGACAACATTCGCACACGGTATCGACGACGTCTTTGGAGGCAGTTTGAATCATTTGTTTTCGCATGGGTGGAGGGGCTTTGGACACGACGGACAACATGTCCCAATTTTGGCTAAACGAGGAGGTAGTCCTTTCCTTTTCTTTCATTGTTTAGCTAGAGAGTGGTGTGCACTTCTTTTAGGGGACATTTTTGTTTGTTGGTTCCGCGGCACACATCAAAAAATATACTAACGTCGATGACTTGGCACACAGCCTTTTATCCTTTTTTTTTGGACTATCGCTTCGTCATAAAGGTAACAATTTGTTTTCCAAAATCGCCAAAGAATCCTCCTCTTTGGTGACTCCTCTTTTTCTTTGGACGAGTGTGTCTTTTATTGGGGTGACGTCTATGTTTGGCTAAGCGTTTTTTTCGGATGACGAAACTGTCCTTTCCTTTTTCCTTTCTGGACAGGAGAACAACGATGAGGGGACATCTTTTGGTGCACAACATACACTAAAGTCCATGGCTTCACATGCGTCCTTTTATCTTATTTTTTGTTTAAGACCGTATTTAGCTAGATTGAGTATGTCATTTGTCCACTCACTGTCAAACACTCCTCCTCTTTGGTGACTTCTTTTCTTTGGACGAGTGTGTCTTTCTGGTGGTGACGTCGATGTTTGGCGAAGCGTTTTTTCAGATGACGTGACTGTTGTTTTCCTTTTCCTTTTCCTTTTTGGACAGAAGAACGACGATGATGACGGTGTGCACGTCTTTGAGGGGACAGCCGTGGGCATACAGGAGCACAACAACACTGATCCCTATCGTTTGCCTTGGGTCTTTTTTGTACTGGAATGCGTCGCCACTGATTGTCGGTTCGTCGTATCATTTTCATGGCAGGCATCACGCGTCGTGGAGGGGTTCGCAACGGACTCAATCGGGACAGTTCTCGCTTGGACAAATCCAGTAAACTCTTTAACATGCCTGATTTCTCTTGGACTTTGATTTTGGGGGCTGGTACTTTGTGAGCAGCGGCCACTGCCGCTAAAGAGGAAGAGGGTGTCACCGCTGGAAGAGACGTTTTTGGAGACACGAGTTTCCAATGTTTCATCAAATTAGGAAAGACGCGTGTCAAATCGGGTTTGGCAGACATCACCAGCAACGGAGAAGTGGAAGATGTTGAGGCTCCGAGAGACGCTGTCACCGTTGTTGTGGCAGATCGTGGTTTGCGAATGTAATGTTGCGTCCTGGCGGCAGTACCTCTCTTGCGGGTAGAAGCTGTTTTCTGTGGGCTTTTCTTTTTCTTTTTTTGTGGCTGTGAACTGGTCTTGACACCTTTTTCTTTTTCTTCTGGGTACGTTTGGGCGTGACTTTTTTCTTGGGGACGACTTTGGGAGCATTAGGATCCCATTTTAAGAGGGAGCGAATGATGACACCTCCTAGAGAATCGCTACCTCCAGGTTTCAAAATGACTTGCTTTTTGGTTTGAGTGTCGATGCGAGGATCGGCCAGTTGCGTCATGTCTGCTTTGTTTTTCTCAAGAAAAAAAAAACAACGTTTGGTTTGATGTGGAATGTGAATGATACCTTGCAGCAATTGACGTGCTGTCACCGTAAACCATCGTAAGACTTCTTTGAGACTGGCTTCTAAGACACGAGGACGTATTTGTGGAATTTTTTCGCGACTGATGCCGTACAAGGCACGAATCAATTTGATGGGACGTCATGTTGACTACGTGTGAGAGAGAGCCAAAGTGACCGAGGTTTTTATAGACTTCTTTGGTTGTTGCGGTTGTTGTAAAACCGACGCAGGAGACATGTACACGACAGGCCCTCCGTCTTGGCACCAGTGGTGAAACAGATCGGTACGAAATCGCAAATAATCGGGAGTGGTGGGTTTTAAATCCACGAGTAAATAGGCGTGTGCGGTTTGAGTGGCATCGTCGTACGCATGACTCAGCCAAGGTGTTTCTAACTGTTTGGCTAACACTTGCGATTTATCTCTAGGGCTTTTAAACAACACCACGTAATGAGCATTGAGACTGATGATGCGATGGGATTTACTTAAATGAAACAAATTTTGGGTGATGTAAATGATACTGGCATTACGATGATGCCCTTTGTGCGTAAACCAGAGTTTAATTTCTTCTTCGTCGTTTCCTAACATGTCGTCAAAAATAACCAAATGGGTTTGACTAGGGTCAGACACGATCCCGTCGTTCTCGGCAGAATGCCTTCCACAAAGACGATGGAATCGCCTTGACATTCTCGCAGGAGGCTGTACACCGATTGCCACTCTTTGTAACACCACACGATTCGTTGAGGTGGACGATTGATCAAATGATGTTTATATTCGATGAAACGTTTGACAAATTCGCTTTTGCCTGAACCGCTAGATCCGGCAATGAGCATGTTAAAGGGATGGCGAAGATACAAGGGCTCCCAACTAGTCCGATCTACGTGTTCGTCGATGACTTTGAAAGTGGAGGAAGAGGGAGCAGAGACAGTAGAGGTAGCCATATAGTAGGGTAAGGAATGCCACTTTTGACAGGAAGACAGACAAGACAAGAGTTTTTATACTTTTTTTTAGGACACGTTTATTTTCATCTTTAAAAGTGAACAACACGAAAGACAAAAATACATAAAAGCCAAATGGCTAAGTACGTGAATAAAAGACACATCAAAACGATCATAGTCTCTGTACAACATTTGTGGTGATCAAGAGGTGGAATTGTAGGGACAGTGTGTAATGTTCTTAGAGTCTCTACAGTCCTTGGCACAGTTACACAAGTGTCTTCCCGGAATGGTCTTTCGGGGATGTCGAGAACGGTCCTGTCCTAAAGAGAGTGGTTTTACTCGGTCACGACTTCTTCTTCTGGCGCTGTCACTAACACTGGTTTAAAAGTTACTTTTTTTCACTGAATGTTTTAATTTTTTAGGATGACAAATGTTGGGCATAGTGTGCCACTTCTTTTGTCCAAACCTCGAAACCCCAACTTTTCCAGTCACGTACATCTTTCCAGTGAGGGTGTAAGTCACAAGCTACAGACACATCTTCGTACACATCTTCAGTACCTAAAAGTTCACGAATCTTTCTTTCCTGTAGAGGTTGTCGAGAAGTATCGAGATGAAAGCGCAAAGCTTGGAGAAGAATGAGTTTTTCGTGTACATTTAAAGGAACCACTTTCATGCTTTTTGGAGTGGTATGTACTGTTCGTAAAGAGCTCACAAAGAATCGGCTGGTAAACGAAATCCCAGAAAACAAGTCACTAAGACACACACCACACGTCGACCCCAATTCAATGGACACAGTTCTCGTAAAATGCGATCGTAATCCGCCACCTGTTTGAATAGTGTCATTGATTTCCTTCCACGGAATCTGTTGTATCACGAATGATAAAGGTCGTGACATGGTAGTGCGTTTTTATACCTCCTTTTGTCGGAGGAAATAAGTGTACTTTCTGCACAGAGATGGTCCTACTCCAGTGGCAAATCTAAATTGTTTAGTCACTAACTTGCACATCACACACCGTTCAGAAGTGTCCTCTTGAACTAAGTTTACATTGTGTAAAAGATTTTGGTAACCCTCTAACTCTTCTTCTGGAATTCGTTGCAGTATGTCTACCTTGTAGTAAAAAGAATCAGCAACAAACCAATCCTTCTCGCACAGGGGTTGTCGAACAATGTCTGACCTTTGGAACGCTTTCATCAGAATCAGTACTTTTATAGCATTCAGGTACCAGTGGTTCAAACATCGCTGACGGAACGGATACAATTGTTCTTCGCGTTTCACTTGTATTTTCGCAAACTCGCGGTAAATGCGTTCTCTCAACTTCACAGGCAAACAACGAATGTTCTCTTGTAAAGTATCCATGACTATGTCAGTCAAACACTTCTCCTAGAGCGAAAGTAACGAATGTAGTGAGTAATTTCTGGCCACTGCCATTCCAGGAAACGGTCAAGAATGTCAATAAAATCTTCAAATGTAAATGGTCTAAAGCGGAATATACGGAGCAACGCACACTTGATCCAGAGAAATCTGACTTGTTTGTTTACTTTTGTCAATTTCCTCTTGTGAATTTCTCGACATAAACGTTCCTCAGTCACCTATCGAGATTTTGCTCTGGCAAGTCCCAGCCAAATGTCCTTGTAGATCTTCTCTTGCAATTCGTTTGGTAATGTTTGAAGATTATTTTTTCCAATGGGGTTTAAATACTTGTCTAGGTGTTGTCGAACGTTTAACTCCTAGCCAAGCAGCTGGTTTTTTTTAAACGACATGGTATGCCCACTTCAATGACGAGGTCCCACTAAAGGTAGGTAGTGACAATCCGGAGACCATCGAGCATGTTCCAGCTAAGCGCCATCTTTCTTCTCCCACTCCTGAAGTGACACACCGAAACTGAAGCACTTGACTTTATCCCCTTCGCCCAAGTAGATAAATCCGGCTCTAGCTAATTCTTCGGGGGTAGGTCCTCCCAGATATTTTGGCCATTTTCCTCGGAAGGTTTGGACCCGACTTTCAAAGTCGCAGTATTCAGGCAAACGCACAGGGAACGAATATTCGTCTTTCACAGGTTCATTTCGATCAGGGTTCGGTGAAATATGCAGGAGTTTGCTCAGTTTTGGAAGACATCCGTAGGGGGGTAGCCGCATGGTTTCATAATGATGACATCCACCATGAAAACCAGTAAAGTGAAGAGACGTACGATGACGAGTGGCATCTCTTTCGCATCCGTCAGGTTTGACACGCACAGCATCACTTTCCATGCTAGGTACAGTCGTAGCAAAATTTCCATGATGTGGTACTGAATCGCTGAGGTCATAGCGTACGGCATCCCTGCCATCGCAAGGCATAGCATCGTACTCGAGTTTCTCGTTGGACTTGAGTCTTACGCTCGATACTTGCTGTTTGAAAGTATTCGTCTTTCTCGCTTGGCGTTGTTAGTTCCAGTGAACTATCGGTCTTGGACGTTGTCCCTTTTTCTATGCTGACCAATATCGGTGTGACAGTACGATAAAGTGAAGTGATTGGGAAGCCGTACTCGCTTCTGGTACACGATTTGATAAACTTTTTCCAAGGGTCGGCTAACGATTTGGTGTGTGGGTAAACGTACAATCTTGTGCGGTTCGTGGGTGGTCACTTTAAAATTTCCATCCTGTCCAGACTGCAAGGCTTCTTTGAAGACGCCAGAGTTCACCAGTCGACTGGTGCGATAAATGAGAGTCAATCCTTTCACTTTACACTCCGTGTGCACTTCTCCTTGTGGGTCACGGTATTCGTAGCCGTAATTTTTGGGACCGCCACTTGCAAAAGTTAGAATCTTGTCGTCGGCATGACGTGAGTCGAGGCTCCTAAACGGTCTCCTTCGATGTTAGGGTGTTGTTGACCCAGACGATCAATGTAGATGCAACTGTCCGTGTCAAAATACAACACACGATGTCCTAACAGTTCTAAAACTTCGTACAGTTTTAAGCGAGTATGGGCTGTCACGTAAGCCGCAATGATGACATTTCCAAATTAGTCGGCTTCTACAAAGTCCAGTTCTTCTTCGTAACTGACTAAAATCAAGTCCTCACGAACGACGTCCACGTGTGTCATGCATTTGGTTTTGTCGTGAATCATCTGAGAGTAGCGGGAACGTTCTTTCAAATACTCCGTCTTGGGTAAATACGGTCGTTGTGCCATTTTGCCCCACAAGCAATTTAACATCACTTTGGCAAACGATCGCCTTCCGTCGTTTTTCTCGACGTGGTCTAAAGTGATGCCTTCCTGCTCCCAGTATTTCTCTTTGAATTTCTTTTGGCTTTCGGGAGTGTCGCACCAGGAAGGATAGCCACTGGCTTCTTGTTTCAGTTTTAAAAAATCATTCACGTAGTCTGAGAAAATGCCTTTTTGAGTCTCGTGTCGCTTGTGGTATTTTTTTGTCTTGGTAAAGTGGTAAATTTCGTACACTTCTAACAGTTGGTATCCCAGGTCCAGAGCTTTGAACATTTCCACGCTAACCCACGTTCCCGTTAAGGCGCGTTCTTGGTTGCACGTTTCGGTACAAGTACGACACAAGGGAAACGTCAGTTTTCCTTGGCAATGATGAGGTAAAACGGGATGGTACAAGTTCGTGGTAGGCAAGACTTTGCACTTGATCAATCCTTCGTATTGTCGAATGTTTTCTAGGTCGATGTGTTCCGCCAGCAATTGCGGGTGCCCTGCGGAAAAGTGGCAATATTTGCACACGTACGGATACAGAGAACACACGTCTAAGTATTTTATTTCCTCTCCTTTCTCCTCGTCGGCTTGGTACAGCAAACAGGTGGCATTCGTCCGTCCTCCGTAGAAACTCTCCCTCGGGTTCAGTGGGTCCACCAGCTTGTAACTTTCCACGATGCGCTTAAACTCGGGATCGGTTTTCAAACGATAATCGTACTCATGTTCCCACATTTCCACCACTTGGTATCCTTGCACTTCTAACTTCAAGCGACACTGACAAGTGGCCTGGTACAAGTCTTCCATGGTCCGTCGTAAAAACTGATTTGTCGTGTTACGTTGAGGGTAGCAGATGGGACATCCGTGAAATAAGCACCCATTAAACTCGTACACGATCTTGGGGTTTTCTAAGTCTCAGCCATCCAACGAATACCTTCCGATGGCTTTTTCGCCTCCTTCGTTGCGAGCATGTTGGATCCATTTGTCTTCCTTGTCGCACAAGTAATGTAACCAGCGTAGGGCTTTGACCGAGTATTGACGTTTGACAAAATTGGTCGTTTGAGGACTTATGACAGCTAGGGTGTTCTCGGGCATGAATTGTTGGCGATACACTAAGGAACACGCTTTGGCAATGGTGCAGGCTTCTTTCAAGGGATCAATTCCTCCGTGCTCCATGAATAATTCTCGAAATTTTCCACAGCAACGTCGTAAAATGTCCACGTCGGAACGACAATATTTTAACATTTCTTCCTGAAAGTCGAAAGGGTCCGAGGCGTGAGTGTGGTACCAAGCGTAGAAAGCTTCTCGTTGTTCGGTACGCATGTTGTCGGGGTCGTAGTAGTGAGCCTCAGGCAAATGGGGCAGAACAGTGTGTTGATTGGCTTTGGTATTGAAAAAGTGTGAAAAATAGCCTTTGGCCATTTCTGTCATTCCAAACGTTTTAGCCATGCGACTCAAAGGCCTGGCCAAGTAACTCATCGAATCTTTAAACTGCACTTGTCCCACTTGCATGGAAATGATTTTGGCTCAGCTCAAAGTCACTTTAGGACGTTCGGTACTTTGTTCTGTATAGTATCTCAAAAGAAACTGTCCATCGTATCCCGAGAAATTGTGAGCCATCACCGTGGCATAGCGATGACAATCTCCGTAACATTCGATGTCCTCTTGACTACATGTCTCGTCGATGGGGTCTAAGATCCATTGGGCGAAATCGGCTAGCGTGTTCGGTCCCCGAAAGATTTTTTCACGTCCTCCAGGAATCTTGCTAGAGTGAGGGCAATGAGTAAAGATAGGCTCTTGGATGCACTTCTCACACGCTCGATGAGCCACGCAGAAATTAGGAATGTGAATGCCAGTCTCTTGCATGCATTCGAAATCGAAAAAGATGAAATTGCCTTTTATCTGGTCATTATCTTCTTCTTCATGTTTGGAATGGTATTTTTGAATGTAGCATTCGTATTCCAAGTCAACGAGTTGGCGACAAATGTGACATCGCTTCTTTCCTAACATACGTGCGCCTTGGCATTATTGGTACGTATGCCTTGTCCACAAGTAGGGCACAATCTCAGGAGTTGACAAGCACATTTCGTCTATGAACCTTGCGTCTTCAAATGTTGTTGGTAACAGGGTTGGACTGACAAACGTGCGCTGACAAGCTAGGCAATGCACTCGTTCTTGTACTTCGCCCAGACAGGGTTTAGAGGCCAAACATCCCTCACATTTCGATCCACAATGCTTGTGTTGCTCTTGATTGTTATAGCCATAGTCACATTTCTCACAGTAATAACCGTATCCCAGGAATCCAGTGATACTGGTAATGGCATCGAAATGTTCATCGTATGATAGACGTGAATATATTTTCCGTCTTTGGAATCTTTGCCTCGAAACAACAGAGGTCCGCGCACTTCTTGAGTGTGCACTTTCAAGGTGTAGCGTGGAGCCAAGACGTCTTGCAATTTTTGCATTTCAGGAATGCCGCAGGGTGTGTCTTTGGATATCCCCGCTTGCTTTAACAGGAGTTCTGCTTCTCTTTGTTGTTTGGTTCGGTCCGATCGTCGAATAGTTTTCCAGGCTCTTTTCCATTCTGTCGTGTCGTTCTTGTTGGCATACGTTCGTCCCACCACGATGGCACTGACTAAGCACATCTGGTCTTGAGTTTTGTTAATTTGAACGAGGCTCTTTTTGGTGCTGCGAAGGTCGTCTATCGATAACACCTTTTTGCGTTGTCCTGTCCCTTGGGGAAGAGACACGTGGGTCATGAACAGTGTCGCTTTCTGTCGGTGATGTGAAACTTGTCGTTGGATTGTTGCACGTGTTGAATCTTGTCCATGACTTTGGAAGGTGTCAATTCTGCCGGACTGCTAAACTCGATCCAAACGGGGGACTTCAAACTGTCGTGATGAATGGAAAGTCTCAAGCGATCGTCTTCTTTGGCTTCACATTGCTGTTTCAGTGTGGTTAACAAAGAATCCCACACATCGGTGATGAACCCTTCTGCTTTCTCCAAAGGTACGTCGGACTTGAAATCTTTAAACTTTACCGTGTACGTGTAGGCTGTGGTTCTAAATTTTCTAGAGGAGCGTTTTTCCGTCTCTCGGATGTGGTAGTAATTTTCAGGGTTTACTGGTGGTGATGGACTTTGACTTGGTGTAGACTCTCTGGGTCTGGATTCTGGTTCACTCATCTCATCTTCAAAATCGCTGGCATGAATTTGAGCCAAGACTTCAGCTACTGTGCGAGGCGATAAATCACGTTTCTGCCTCTTACTTTTTTCTCCTTTCTTTACGAAATGATGCGATCATTTCATCTTGACTGCAAAAAGTCAAATGACTACATTTGAAACGCCATTTAGCCCTATATGTCTATGTCAGGCTCAGTGTATATATAAAGGGCTGGTGCCTTCCCTCCCAGTATTCATTTCGCTCTCAAGCCGATCAGCACGATCAAGGAGCCCACACAGATCGAACTTCTGATTAGAGCTTTGAGAGGTGTCATGCGAAAGTTTTCTTCAGACAAGCCGACGGATTACTCCCCCTCCTTTCGAGATAAAAGTCAAGATACTTGCTATATCTGTCAGAAGAAAGGGCATTGGGCTACAGAATGTCCAGACCGTCAAAAAAGCAATACCAGTGTCAAAAGAGACAAAAGTCAGGATACCTGTTATCATTGTAAAGAGAAAGGACATTGGTCTTCAGACTGCCCTAAGAAACAACAGGAGCAGGAGGAGGAAGAAGAAGAGGTGCCCTCGGCAAAGGAGAACCCCGACACGTCCAGAGAGAGAAGACAGAAAGGAAAAGAAGACGAGAAAAAAGTGAGGAAGAAGAGGAGGAAAAAACTGTGAAAGTGAAGAAATTCAAAAAACAGAGAGAGTGAAGAAAATAAAACACAGAAGAAGTCTATGAACTTTTTTTAAAAAAGTGTTGTGTTGTGTTGTGTTGTGAATTGGATTGTAAAAATTTGTACCTGAATAGACTGAAAAAAGTAAGTGACTCTTGGTTTTGATTTTTTAGAATAATAAGGACCTTCACTCATGCACTCACACACGTATATTAATAATGTTAATATAAAAAAAAGGGATTTTGAGTTTTACTTGATTTTGGCAAAATGAATACTATCTCTTTTCGAAAGAAGTGAGTGGCCCTGAAAAGGGCCTTTGGGTGTTTGTTGTTTTATTTTTTTAAGAACAAACTCAGGAACGAGAAGCAATCAGCTTTAACTGCCTTAAGCCTTTGCCACGGCCAAGGCCTACTTCTGGACTTGCTCCTGTCAATGATTTGGTAGAAATCACTAGGGGTGGTATCTCCGGTGTAGTAACCGGGTTGGACTGTTTGGCTCGGGAAGGTCTTTTTCTCTTGGGTCGTAATAAAGAAGTCTGATACATTTGTTTCAGACTTCTTAACTCTGCCAAAATGTCCAAGAGTACCGTTACCGTTTGAGGTTCACTGTTCTCCTTCTCTCCTAGACCTTGTTTCTTCTCTGCTTCTTCTTCTTCTTCCTGTCGTTTCCTTCTTGCCTCTTCTTCTCGCTGTTTCTGTTCAAGTAGAAAAGCTTGTTCTGCTTCTTTCTGCTGTTGTAAAAATTTCTCCAATTCTTCTCTGTTTAAAATCCTCGACGTGTGGTAAAGAAGGAGAAGGTATTGGTACCGGAACAAATTCTTGCGAAGAGAGAAAATCTACTAAATTCCAGTTGAAATCGGTCTCTTCTGGAGGTAGCGCTGTGTTAACTTTGGTAGCCACTGCTATGCCATCGCTTTTCGTCTCCAAAGCCGGTGCACCCCAGTTCATCGTCTTCTTAGTTTCCGTCATGTTTCACAAAGCAATGTCGCATCGATTCACTGCGCACAGACGCTAGCTCACCTATATAGGGAATGTGACGTCACAGGTAGCTTTCTTCGGATTGGAAGACAGACTCCGCGAAATGACTGAATTTTGTAACGCGTGTTGGGATTGGTGAACAATTTCAATCCGTTTCGATCCGGTCTTCCACTATAAATAAACACGGTTCACTTCGTTCCCTTCACCTGTTCTCGTCACAAGATGATGACTAACGTTGAATCGTCTACCCTCCTATCGTCGATGCTGTTCAATCCGGACTATCCCATGTATGTCAGATCATCATGGGCAATTACCCAGATCACTGATACATCCCTTTGGAAAAGAAGGATCTATGTGGAGAGACAAGGCTGTCTGAAGCGAGTCCTCATCTACGGACCAGAGGTTAGATGAAGTTTGAGAATGAGAAGAAGATCAGTGCGATGCCCTCTATGTTAACGAACTGGTGTTAACATAAAACCAAAGGCCCTTTTCAGGGCCACTTTCAAATGCCTCGAAAAGATTTGTTTTTTCTTGCCTAAAAATTTTTTTTTAGTCGGTGGTATAATTTGGGTATGATAGATTGATGTTCAGCAATCTATGCTTGTGTTGTATATGTCTTTGTCTCTCTATTGTATTTGTCCCTACCTAGAGTGGTAGCTGCGCGTTTTCAGGTCAGCCACTTGCCACATTGTTGCAAGTGTCCAGTACCATGACGTCATCCCACCTGTTCAATTCCTATTGTCCCTATAATTAAAGTTGGGGCCATATCGTCCCAGGGTGTGCCGTTTGGGCCTATAAAATTTGGGGCCAAATTGTCCCAGGGTGTGCCATTTGGGCCTATAAATTTTGGGGCCAAATCGTCCGAGGCTGATTTTCCTTCTTTGGCATGATGAGGGCCAAAGAGTCCCACTATACTACTTATATTACAGAAATCATAGTGATGGTGACGACTTTATAATTAATCATATAATAAATATAATAGACGTATAAAGTGCCCGATTTGTAATAGTACATGCTGTAGTATTAGTATTAGTAGTTATCGTTGTTCTTAATGATGTGTATGTATGATGTGTATGTATGTATTTATGTATGTATGTATGTATATATGTATGTATGTATGTATTAAATATTATTATTATTATTATTATTATTATTATTATTATTATTATTATTATTATTATTATTATTATTATTTTATTCTGGGTCAAAGGTAATACCCTCAGAAATCAATTTTGGAGGCAGAATGCATCCACAACGGTCAGAGACGACATATAGCCCTCTCAATAATACCAGGCCACACCACCTTACCGAAGAACAGGTGGCAAGCTCGCAAAACACATTATTTACGTGGATGGGTAACTCTCAACCTAATCTGACAAGTCCATTTCGGGCTAGTGTACTAACGCTGCAGAACTCCCACACCTTACCAAATAGTATGACAGAAGGGGAAGATATGAATGATGATATCCTTATAGAGACGACAGAAACATTGGATTTAAGCTTGAGAAATTTAATTCAAAAGAGATAAGAAATGAAGTAAGGAAACTTAATGAAAAATTTATATATATTGAATGTTCCCAAGATAAGCTGAAAAAATGAACTGCAGACAAATCAGAATATGTCCTGTGCAAAGAGATTGAAAACCTGACGGAGACAATGAAATGGAGACAGGATTGCAGGCGAATGAACAAAATCTTGAGCCACAAGAGGCGTATTCCTATTGAGAGAATCTAGTGCTTTGTGGTGTGCTTGACTACGGCTGAGAATGAAGATACATGGGTAGCTAGCATACCGGTTAAGGTACGTGTAGCTGAAGATTATCCATTCAGAGTGAGAAAAGCACCTGCCATCCTCTAACCGAAGTTGATAAAAAGCTATAAAACAAAGAAAACAGCTTTTTACAAATATGACAAGCTAATAATAGACGGTTATACGTATGTATTTGATGAGATTAGAAATGATGTTGTTATTGTAGGCAAAATTTAGGATGAGGAGATCTGTTCAACTTTTGTGTTAGGTTTTTGGTATGAATATATCTGGCTTAAGTGAGAAACTTTCTTGAGAAAAGAGGTCTGATTTTATTAACTATGTTGAAAAATTTGATATATTAAGCTTTGTTGAAACGTGGGCAAAATCCGTCGATCTGGTTCATATTAACGGTTACAAAAGCTTTGATATCGTAAGAATAAATTCACAATCAGCTAAAAGAAATTCAGGGGGTGGGTATCTCGGTG
Organism: Megalonaias nervosa; assembly: GCA_016617855.1. Classification (NCBI taxonomy): domain Eukaryota; kingdom Metazoa; phylum Mollusca; class Bivalvia; order Unionida; family Unionidae; genus Megalonaias; species Megalonaias nervosa. Next base: position 22,020 of record JAECUM010027002.1, on the reverse strand, counting down.
TTTGTTCATTAACCCTTCTTCAAACATTTCAATATATCTAGAGAAGAACGTGTCTCGAAAATATCTGGTTATTTGTATCATCTAAGGCTGAAGTGGATCTTAATTTTTGGTTTTGTCTATTTTTCACCCGAATACTCGTCTGTTCATTCTGAAGAAAATATATGCAGAGGTAGGAAATGAGTAAGCTCGTCTAAAAATAAAATATGCTGACTATAAAATAATAATTGCGGGTGATTTTAATGCCTTTAATGGTACGGAGCCATGTTTTATCAAATATGATGGTGTTATTGACCTACTTCAAGAATTTAATTATACATAAAATAATAATTGCGGGTGATTTTAATGCCTTTAATGGTACGGAGCCATGTTTTATCAAATATGATGGTGTTATTGACCTACTTCAAGAGTTTAATTGTACAGAAGATGAAGACATTTATGATCGGGTTAACCAAGATGAAAGGGAGATAAATCACTATGGAAAAAAAAAACTTTACAACTAGGCCAGATGACTGGGTTGAGAATTGCCAATGGTAGATGTGGATCAGATAAAAGGATAGGGATATTTACACGTATCCATGGCAACTCGGTCTCAAAATAGATTATGTTTTAAAAATATATCATCCTTTGACATAGATGATAGATTGGAATCAATACATATGCCCATTGTATTTGCGCTTGGGTACATTGGTAAACGAAAGAAAAGAGCTTTAAGTGTCTCCGGTAGTAACGAAATAGATCAATACATATAGAACAAAGAAGAAGGTCAATCTCTTTTCGAAAATTGCAAAGATCTATTATCTCAAAATGTGGCTAAGATTTTAAATGATATAATAACAAAATGAATGCTTCGAAACAATACTGATATTTACCATGATGCAGCAAACACAATGAAGACAATCAATAGAAAGCAAAACCTAGCTGTGACATCTCCAAGAAGACTTGCTTAATGTTAGCCTTTAATTGACACAGAGTGCAAAGCCTAAAGATATCTAAGACAGTTCAGATTGAAAGGCACAAGTGTATCACTTGAAGATTATAAATTCTATATAAACATGTATAAATCTCTTATGAGAAGCATGCAAAACCAATATGAATTAAAACCGAACAAAAATAGCTTTTTACCTGCATTATACGCTAAAGATACACAACTTTTCTGGCGCCTTATAAAGAATCCATGTTCTGGTATGCAAAGCAGTATCACGTCTGTAAACTGGTATGAATATTTATCAGAATTATTTAATTTTTCCAGTTACGTTTACCAGATACAGGAAACTGAAAACATTCAAATAATTCACGAAACCTGAGATAGAACAGTCACTGAATATGAGGTATGCCTAGCATTGAGTAACTGAAACATGATAAAGCTGTGGGAGTAGACGCTTTATCCGGTGATTTCTTTATATGTACGGGCAACATAATTACACCTGTATTAACAATATTAATTAAACAATACTATTCGATATTGGATACTATTCAGAATATTAGTCAACGGTTATCATCATACCAATTTTGAAGAAAGGGAATGCAAATGAACCCTCCAATTACAGAGGCATTAGTCTACTACCTGTATTAAGCAAAATGATTACATCGATTTTAAATAAAAAGATAAATGAATGTGTGGACGAAAATGAGTTACTGGGAGAAGAGCATGCTGGATTTAGAGCCAGATACTCTACAGCAGATAACATATTTATATTATATTCATTAATTTATAATTATTTCAGAAAGCGTAGGGGTAGCTACGTTGCATTACTTATTGAATACGAAAATCCATTGACACGATAGAGAGACATTTATTGTAACACAAGCTAGTCAGTGAAAATATTAGTGGAAACATGTTAAGAATCATTAGTGCAATGTATATTGATGTAGGTGAATATGTTAAGTCCAACAATATTATTACCGATGTGTTTAATTGTCATATGGTCTACGCAAAGGTTGTATTTTAGCGCCTTTACTCTTTATTTTATTTTTGATCGATTTGAAACCATTTTTAGATGATGGAAACAGGGGATCGTGAGTAGAAACCTTAGAACTATTTTTACTGTTGTATGCAGATGATTTAATTGTCATTGCTGACACTGCTCACCGTTGCAAAATATGCTCAATAGGCTGCATACATTTTACCTAAACTGGAAACTAAAAGTGAATATGAAAAAAAAAACAAAACAAGAGTGATTGTATTTCGCAGACGTGGCTATCTCAGAAGTTAAGAAAATGGAAATATGGCCAAACAGAGGTAAAGTTTGAATCTTATTATAAGTATCTAGGATGCATATTTTCTTCAAAAAACTTTCGGTATATGTGCCAAAAAAAACTCTTTCCTTACAGGCGCTTAAGACTGTGCATATACTGAAGCAAAGTATTTCAAAATTTGGCAGATTACAGGTAACTGGATTGCTTCGTCTGTTTGACTCGAAGATAGCTCCAATCCTTAACCATGGTGCTGAGGTTTGGGGGTTTTACAATGCCAGTGATGTCGAAAACGTTCATTTGTCATTTTGTAAATACATGTTGGTATATCAAAGTCTACTACAAATGCATTCATATACAATGAACTAGGAAGAATTAATGTGCAGAGTATAAAATATAAACGTATTTTGAAGTATTGTCTAAGAATTCTAAAAATTCCAGAAGACAGATATCCTAAACAAATGCTACAATTTACAGTTACGATGGGGGAGGAGGGGAGGGATTATGCTTGCTTGGTTATCAAAGTTGAAAAGCCTCTATTTACATTTGGATTTGGCAATGTTCGGTGGACTCAGGGCGTAAATGATGAAAATACATTTGTCAGATTGTTCAGACAGAGATGTGAAGATATTTTAGGCAAAGGCTGCAGGATGAGATTACGTTTCTATAGGTCATTGGGTGTAGAATTTACTTGTGAAATATAACTTGAATTGTTTCGAAATAACGATTTTTGTTATATACTCATTATTCTTAGAGAGGGGAACTTGCTAATCAGAGGTAACACAGGAAGATAAGAAAGTATTTGTTATGAAGAAAGATTGTGTCAAATTTGTAACGTTAAAATCGAAAGTGAATTCTATTTTATGACTCCTTTTCACTATATGGAGAATTGCGAAACAAATATTACCTACTTTTGTATATAAAATACAACTTTAGACAAATTTAGGACTTTTAAACAAAATGATACCAGTACAATTCTGATGACTAATTTAGCAATGTTGACCATAAAAGCCTTAAAGATTAGAGAAACCGTTTTATCATCGACTCCTGCTAAATAAGACTCTTGATCAAAATCACAAAACTTGCTCCATGCGGGCTTTAGGGTTTTCATTAAATTACTTTGTGTAATTACTGTGTAACATATATTTGTATTTCATTAAATTCGAAAAATAATATAATGATTACTTTCAGGGTTGTGAGAGCGCATTAGGTTACAAACTAACCATAGCTTTGTTTTCTTCAATTACGATAGACCATATCTGACGTAAAAAAGAGTGAAAATATTGTGTAGCCCAAGCAGAAGATAAACCTGACACGTATTTAGGTTGGGTATTACATTTTTGTTTTTGAAGGAAAAGAAAAACTCCATACTGAGAGAGAGAGAGAGAGAGAGAGAGAGAGAGAGAGATCCCGCTACATTCTGACATTATTATTATTATTATTATTATTATTATTGGCAGTAGTAGTAGTAGTAGTAGTAGTAGTAGTAGTAGTATAATTCGTCTCTTTTTTCGAGGCACCTCTGTCCGCGTGGACTCTACGGTTATTCCCGGATTCTTACAGCATAAAATATAGTGACCGCCATGTATAGACTATCATATGCTCAAAATAGCGTTCAACCAACACAGGCCAAAATTTATCTCTATTCTTCTCTGTTCCTATCGTATATTGCAATGGATGTGGTGGGTTTTTTTTCTTGCAGAAAAATGTATTTTCGTAATTTAGCTTCAAATGAAGTTAAAATTCTTTATTTCTGTCAAAGAGTAATTAATTAATATCTTCAGGGTTGCAAACAGAAACTGTGAACGCATATACATGACATTAGATTATAATTTTACCATCAAAAAGCAAACAGTTCACTATAACCAGTCGTAACTCCCGTTATGTCCCTAAAATATCAAATTGCGAAATGATAGAATTACAAGAAAATAGCAGGCAATCTCTAAAGTCATCTACACGCATACGTTCAAAAAGTGGGATACAATCGTTTACAAAATTAGATGAAAGGCTGCCTCTGAGTAAATAACTAAACAAGCGTATATAACCATTGATGCAGAAGACTCAAGCATCTCCTCTCTGTCCGCGTGGGTTCGAGTCTCCGGTTCGACCGCCTGCTTCATCAAACGGGTTTGCAGAATGTGCTTGTCCAAGATCTGAACATTTTTGTAACAAAGTGTACGAGTGTGTAAAATGCCTTCTTTTAATATAAAAGAGGTTTTGCTGGAATGTTAAAAACTTTAGGTCAAAATAGCATTCATAGCTTTCCTAGCATTACGCAACATGCAATATTCAATAGCTTATATAGTTTTCCTAGCATTATACAACTTTTAATAGTCAACAGCATAAATTCCTCCAGGCATTATACAGCATTTAATATTCAATAGCTTAAATTATTCCTAGCATTATACAACATTTAATAGTCAACAGCATACAGTTTTCCTAGCATTATACAACATTTAATATTTAACAGCAAACAGTTTTACTAGCATTATACAACATTTAATATTCAATAGCAGACAGTTTTCCTAGCATTATGCAATATTTAATATTCAATAGCATATATTTTCCTAGCATTATACAACATGTAATATTCAATAACATACAGTTTTAGTATTATGCAACATTTAATGTTCAATAGCATACATTTTTCCTAGCATTATACAGCATTTAATATTCAGTAGCATACAGTTTTCCAGACATAATACAACATTTAATATTCAGTAGCATACAGTTTTCCTAGCATTATACAACATTAATATTCAATAGCATATATTTTTCCTAGCATTATACAATATTTAATATTCAATAGCATACTGTTTTCCTAGCATTATACAACATTTAATAGGTAATAGCATTTGATTTTCTTAGCATTATACAACATTTATCAGGCAATAGCATACAGTTTTCCTAACATTATACAACATTTATCAGGCAATAGCATACAGTTTTCCTAACATTATACAACATTTATCAGGCAATAGCATATAGTTTTCCTAACATTATACAACATTTATCAGGCAATAGCATACAGCTTTCCTAACATTATACAACATTTATCAGGCAATAGCATACAGTTTTGCTAACATTATACAACATTTAATAGGCAATAGCATACGGTTTTCTTAGCATTATATAATATGTAATATTCAAAAGTAATCTCCTCGGCTATGGTAAACAATGTATTCTCTTACAGTACGTATATTACGAATATATCATCAGCATTCTCAAAGGGATTCAAACGTGCACCATTGATATAATAACCTCAATATCTTAAAGCAATAAGAAGGTTATTTTCATCTAGATTTTTATTCTGTTTCACAGGAATAACTAGTTATTCTTCTTGGTATGCATTAGGTATGTTTGATTAAAAAGCTTGTACCTCAACTCCTTTTAGCATATCAGAAATATTATTCTACAAAGGTGTAAATTATTTAAACTATATAGATGACCTTTGCCGCGTTACAATTATTTTATGTGTGACTTAAATTAACATCGAGCGATTGCTTTTTGTCTTGCTAAATGGAAGGAAAACTGCAACCTTGATATAAAAAATAATGGATTATTCTATCGATCGCCTGCTTATATTTTCAACAGTTCTTTTTACGTTGACAGATGTTGCTTGCCTCTGAACTATATTTTGGAAAAACTTAGACGAAAGGTTGATGAGTATGTAATACAGGGGCATTAATCTCTCGCTATACAGTTCTATACTATAGCTATGGCCAAAGGTTACAGATGAATATATCACACTATTGAAATTAAAGAATTCGTCAGTCTTGACGGTCAAAAGCTGACAACTTTAGTTTGATTTTGCTTGTAAAATATTCACATTGAATAAAAAAAAAATGATTTTCCAATATTTTTCACATCAGCTATAACGAGCTGCAATGTGTTTTCTCAGTAAGCGAGGCAAGGTGAGCACAACCTGGTCAAATAAGATAAATGTGTGAGAATGTGTCTCGCATGTGTTTTCTCAGTAAGCGAGGCAAGGTGAGCACAACCGGGTCAAATAAGATAAATGACGAGAATGTGTCTAGCAATATATCAGTACGCAGGGTTTAGAAACAATGATATTTATACTTCAAAGAATTCGAATAGTGTATAACTCGCTTATAATACGAGTCCAAATGCATTATGCTCCGGCAGATCAGGATCTTTGCTGTTTGTTGTTTGACCAGTCTTATAAGCGAGTACATATGGTATAAATCAAGTATTCAGCTCTTACGAATATACTAGAAGATAATAATAAAAACCAGATTGAAAGGAATAAAATACATTTTTACAAATGTACATAGGTCTTTAATGTTGATAAATTAACAAACTAAACTTAGGACAATTTTTTTAAAAATGCAGGTGAGAAAGACTTGAAAATAATTACCAGTTCATGCCACAATATCAAAGTATTAAAGAGCCGATAAACCATTAATATCCAGCATCTGGCAGACCATACCACTCAATGCTATATTTGCACTGTTGTATTATAATCACTGTGTTTTGAACTCGAATCATCCAATACTTCAGTAAACGAGCAATCGATCTATGAAGTAATCAATCAATGAATCGAGTGTGCAGTTTATTGGATCTGAAGTTAAAGACGACACACTGGAAATCATAACATGTATATTGACACCATGTTTTACTATCATCGTCTTTGTTGACTATGAAATTCATTATTTATTTCACAATTAAAACGAAACCAAACAGTTAAATGTTTACAATAAATACTAGAAATATTGTAGTTTTTGATTATTATGCAGCTCGGATAAACATCGTCATATTGAGAATGTTTTGTTTTCTTAAAGAGAAAAAGGTTATCTTTTATCTGATCACTTATCAACATGTTGACCATTTCCCGAGAGTTTCATAAAAAAGATTGGCTGCTGAAATTATGAATATAAAACTTGTACATAAATGCTTAACAGGACAGCTTCTATATGCGATTACCTTCCCAAGATGTTTTGTATATTCAGACTGGTATGTAAAACTGTTTGAATGAATATTAAGCAATTGTCTTGAAAAGACTTTAGTTAGATCGTATAAATTGTCATAGCAAACGACTCCCGTTTTTGGGAACTCCAGTTTTGGTTGGTTTTTGCTTATGTTCTGGCAGGAGAGTCAAGGAGCGTAAAGCAGCAAATTTGATTTACATGGATACAGTACGTCTAAGATGCTGAAAAATCTCAGATTGATATGAGAACGTTTTGCAAGTGAAACCAATCAATATTCCACGAAATGGCAAGTTTATTCCAAAAATAAAATACGTATAGATTGATCTTCCACTGCCCAATGTTGCCTACATCAATTAAAGCGGTTTCTTAAACATCCCAGTTGACTCTTACATCCTTAATCCCTTACGGTGCTCTAACTACCAGGGACTGTACTTAGTGGTAAATACACGAGTAAAACACAAAAACGGGGTTAGCTTTGCTTGAGTCAAAACGTTTATGGACGCAACAATGCCGCTTAATACTGCCAGCAAATCATACGCTAACGATGCTTGAGTGGAGAAGAATCCATTCAGAAATTATATCTGTACCATACAGCCATTACCTGTCGAAGTTAACAGTCTGTACGCATCCCTTGCTCACCAAAGGAACCACCCAACCCAAGAATAAAGCAGAAAACGCATGTAATGAATGTGACAAAACAGAGAACCAGATTCTACTATCAGGAACCCTATCGCAAATGGAGATGCAGACCCTAAATATCATTATAGCATTATCACAAATAGAAATCAAACACTATACTCTCAAAATCGGTAAGATCTGGCCTACAAAAAGAGTAGCAAACGGCTGGCCTTAGGGATGGCGCAGTCTCAACATTGAACACAGAGCGAATCACAGAACCTACTAAATGTTTACCTTTGATAAGGCTTAGATGTGAGGCCATTGAGTATAACTTCATAATATAGAATGACTAAGTACTGGAAAGATGTGTAGAATACATGAAAGAGCTATTTCATGATAAACGTGGAGCAAAACCAGAAATAAACAAATTGATGGACCAAAGATCCTTCAGACTGAAGTGGCATCTGTTACTAACTGAAAAGAAAAAATGCAACAGAACCAGGTGATATGGCTGTATAAACTATAGAATGTTTTGGAAGATTTCGGTTTTGAAAAATTTCACTGAAATAGTCAAAGACAATGAAGAGATACCAACAGACCTGAGCAAATCCAATTTTATTGTAATTCCAAGGACAGTCTCATGAGCCATGTGACCAAAATATTACTAAGGATTCTAATGATAAGAGCAAGGAGAAAAATAAGAACTGGTATTGAAAAATCTGTGTACCTTTGTAGATGAAAAGGAGATAGGAAACTGAATGTTTATATTTAGAATACGTTCTCAAAGAGCAGGTAATGTACAACAAGACCTTCATATCTCTTTTATTGACTACACAAAGGCATTTGACAGAATTCAGCTTGAAACACTTTTCAATATGCCTGAGAACTTAAACATCCGTAAAATAAGATCTCAGAGTCATGTGAGATATTTGCATTGGGAACAAATTGCAGCCATCAAAATTCAAGACCAAATTTGTGTGCTTCTACTAACATATGGTGTATAGTTACACATGACGTTTTTAGCCCATACAGCGAGATGATTATGATAAATGCAAAGAAATGCAAGATACCATTCGTGGGAACAACCTTAACAGTTTGTGATATGCGAATGATATTATTTTAATCATAAATTGTGGGAAATAATTGCAACAAATCCTGAAAAAGTGGTAAGAAAAGTGGTAAAAAGGCTAGACATCACCTGTACGAAAAAGGAGGGTATGGTCATAAATTGTGCAATTAGTATCGACAATAAAATTATGAAGCAAGTAAAAACCCATAACTGCCTCAGAAGCTGGATAACGCAAAATCCGATCATAAAATTAAGCGAAAAACTGGAATAGCAAAGAATTTTTTTGAAGCACTGAAGAACATGATCAGCAAAAGGAAACTAAGAATGAATAAAAATGATAGACTTTTTTAGTGCTATGTACTTTCGATTTTAATATACTTATCTAAGTGCAGGACGATCTCACCAACGATGGAAACACCGTTCTACGAGGCAGAAAGGTACTGCTTTAGAAGAAAGTTAAAGATTTCTTGGACCGATCACACATACAATGAAAACGTCATCCTGATAACTAATACAAAAATAAGTCTTTTGCATAAAATTAGGTAAAGGCAACTACAGTTCCTGCTGGACGTTCTGAGGAAAGAAGAACTATTGGACATCATCGTGATAGGAGGAAAAATAGCGGCAAGAAAACCAGAGAAGACAGAAAGAAACCTTTGACACTAGCATAATTAAGATCAACATCAAACCGAAGGAAGTATTAGGCGCTGCTATAAACCGAGACAAATGGAAAACCACGATCGTCAGCGCCCTGAAAGGATATGGTACCTGAATGATGATGAATACACTTCAGAAAGGATCTGATAATCCGTGTAAACTTTTGAATACATTTGGAAGTCTAGAGAGTACGATGGTTGGAGGGCTCCTTGATACCGTGCCATGGCAGCCTCCCAGAAGTCCCATACTTCCACAAATTTAATGAATGTCTAACAGGATCTTAAAATGGAATTCACGTGGTTTTTAATGCACATTTTAATGAAATAGGTTTTCAACTTAAAGGGCATGGTCCAGTAGATATGATATCTGCCTTCAGGTGAATTTTCTGAGCGAATGTGATACAATTAACCTTATACTCTCCTATACAACATCAACTTTTCAAGAAAGATTGACAAATTTTTAAAAAGACCTCAAAGGGAGTGTCGATCAACATAAATAACAAAACTTCATAGAGTCCCATTATTTTCAAAACAGCACTAAAGGCTTTAGCTGCTGGTTTGTATATACACAAACTTCGTACACTTTGCTCAATATATCATACTACAAAACTATAAAAAAATCAGTCTGATTTTGACTATCTTTTATCAGTACTATGAGTTCTATCTAACGACTTTAAATTTCAGGGTCTGCAAATATTTTAAATAAGGAGGAAAGAAAATAGAAAGTTTTGTTTTAACGTTCAATCTTTGCCTGCATCCTGCTGCTCATAAGATCTTACCATCTGCGATCCATCTTTTGTACTGGACTTGACTTGGAACGTTGGTGACAGCCTCTTTAGTAGTGTCACTTACCATTATGCTAAAGAGGTAATACTCTGAAAGAAAAGGCTTATTTTAATTTAAACATTATGCTAAAGAGGTAATACTCTGAAAGAAAAGGCTTATTTTAATTTAAAATCTTCTAACGCTAAAGATTGCAATAAATCTCTGACTCCTAGAGAATAAAAAATCTTTTTGATTGAGTCCAAGAAACTTCAGTTGGACCACATGATAATCCATTATCGACTTCTGAAATACGCTCTTAATACACCTCTAAACATTTTTAATAAAGTTTGGGAAACTGGCAACTTCAGGCCGTCATGACAAGACGTAACAGTGATACAAGGACCAAAACCCGAAAGAGGACCATACTGATCTTTCCAACTATCATCTCATAGAACTAGCACGCTGTATTTGCGAAACCTCGGGACGAATGAAAAATGACCAATTACTCTATTGCACTGAATCCAACAAGCTACTGATAGACTTTCAATCTAGATTCGGACGCCAGAGATACACAGCTGCAATCTAGCCCTAATTGAATCATGTATTTGATAGGCTTTTATAAAGAAAGAACATTTAGAAAGCACTTTCTTGACTTGTAGACAAATTATGGCTCCTCGTTAAGGTACGGCATCATGAATGACCTATCCAGCCTATGCATAAGGGGCTTACTTACCTTTATCTACACTCTTTTGAAAGATGTAAATGTCAGAGTTAACCGATGGTTGCTCAGAAAAAAATATATTGTTGTGCGACTATAAATCTTTATAGAAATTCTAAATTAATTGGTCCGTTATGCAAATACTTATTATTATAATTCTTCCACATCATAAGAAAATGTGTCTTATAAGACCCTTTTCCACCTGTGATGGCATGTATAGAGCCAGTTTTGCTGTTTTTATATCATGGCACACAGACTTATTTTAAACACTTGGAATCAAACGCCGACTGTCTGGCTGGGCTTTGAGTACGTGTCTTTTTGGTTGTCCTGCTTTAGTTCTGAAATGTCTTTGGTTACCTGGTAACGATATATCTTCTTGATAATTATTGTTCGTACCACGATATCTGAAGAAATTTATACTTATTGTTTTATATGCATTTCTAACGGCCAGAAATGGATCGGTATTCAATGTCTCAAAATATATGACAATCCATGCAATTCATTTCCATGAGTAATAGAATTATCACTTAGTTGCGTTGACTGACAATTCATATCACTTAAATAATGATTGTAAGTTTGGAACCGTTGCCTAATTAGCCAAATTTATTTACATTTCCTTTGACTCTGTCAATAAACATTGATTAGGAATGTAGTACGTTTCCACCCCAATCTCTGCAGGAACACGTACACTTCTGTATGAACTCAACTGTTCTTCCAAAGTATTTGTCCAGAGGTGCAATCAGATGGAAGTTGACTAGGTTATTTGAGCGGGGAACATCAGCTATTCATCTTGATGACAATGTCAAATAAATGACCCCAGTGGAGCTCGATAACGAGAGATAATTAAGTGGAAAACTATCGCAAACGATTGCCCGCTATGAGGCCTTAATCAAGCGATAGCTGCTACATTGTATGGCAGAAAAGAATAGAAAGTCTCCACGTGTGTCTTTTTGATCATGTTAAAGAAATTACAAGACCTATAAACATGGTATCTGTCAAACAACCCTCGTTAGATGTTTGAACGCGTATAGGATGACTGGAAACACTTCCTGACACTGTAATCAAATATACGTTGTGTTTTTACATAGTAAGGGGCAATGGCATACCCTGTGCTTAGAGAGAAAATTACACTATCATTCTTTCCCAGACTCTAGTCTCTAGGCCTATCTTCACTGTTTACAAATCTAGGTTCCCTCCTCTTTCTCTAAATCCTAATAATCTGAAGTAGTAATAATGCAGTATTTCAGTGTTTCCTGCGGCAATACCCCCCCTCCTTGTCACCGTTAAAGCAGTGGTACAATGAATGTCTTGAATTTTATGTTTTGAATATGCATTCAATATTTCTAAGTAAAGGCAATATATCTTTCATGAGATCATGGTTATTTCTTTATTTTTGAAGTGGGTGGTGGTGGTGGTGGTAGTGGTGGTGAAGAAACCGCTAGTATGTTAATCAAAATTTGCATTATCCGAGAGGAGCTTTGATCATCAACCCACATGCTCAAACGATGCATAGTCGTGCATTAGCATTGTACTGTCAACAGATTTCAGATTTTGTACTGAGAAGACTTGCCGTAAAAATCAAGAAACGTGTGTGTGTGTGTGTGTGTGTGTGTGTGTGTTTAGTTGTGATACTTTCATTGAAGGCAGAGTCATAATATTTCGAATTATTAAGGTCAAGACCTTTAAAACTGACATTCTCCAACATGTAGTCGATGTAGTTAATGCTCTCTGTATTTGGAATCAGATCACTTCGTTCATGATATATTGGGGGCTCCGGGTGGCCGAGCGGTCTAAAGCGCTTTCCTTGACATCTCACCTATGTCTCGGTAGTTTCGAGCTTCGGGCTAAGCCAGCGTTGGTATGTGAGAAAGCGAGCCAGTAACTTCCCGTGGGTAGGTGGTTCCAGGGGTATTCCCGTGTTCTTCCTCTATCAGATATACTGGCCGCCTCGTATAGCTATCATGTGCTCTAAATGGCGTTAAACCCACAACAAACAACAAACAGTTCATGATACAAACATTTCTACACGGCATTGTGCCATAGGAATATGTGTGGGAATTTTCTTAATGTCATGAGTAACATGAACAAAGACCAATTAACCTACTGACAAATGCATCAATCTTGTGTAATTATAATTCTTAATCTAATGTATGATTATAAATACATTTACCATTGCACAGTTCGAAACGGATTGCATGAAGACCGGTGAGTGTTTTTTGGGGGGTTTTTTTTGTTTCAATCCTAAGGCTACAGTCCACTAAAACAGAATTGCTTTTGGTAAGCTATCCTTGAAATATATTATTTTGCATATGGTAGGTCGTATGGTGATCTGTTTTGTTTTTTGTTCTGTTTGTTGTTGTTGTTGTCGTTGTTCGTTTGTGTAAGAGTCAGCAATCCGAAAGGTGTGAGATTAAAAAAATGGTCCGTTGCGTCACCACTTTTCTCAGGATGTCATCAAAGCCACAGTAACTGACATTACACTGCTGAGAGTGGTAAGCTCCAAATATTTGCCATACATGGATTATTATTACTGATTTACACGTACATATTTTATTGTTGACCATAAAATCGACGGATAATGTGCAAAATTTTTGTGTACGGGACAAGTACCGGCCCTTCAGGTGGATTCTTGCAGACATTTCACAATGTTATCATTTATTGCAGTCATTCAATTTATTCATTCGTATGGAAAATGAATTTGTTTGCTTACTGCTGAAACAATTAGGGAAAGTAATGAAATCAAAATAAAATGCGCTCAGTATAAATCAAAATATTATTTAATGGAATTAAAAGAGTAAAATGTTATTTCCATGGTAAATTCACGAAAATACCACCCCTCTAAGTTTGCATAAAATTAAGATCTATACTCTTTATACAACCATAAAATTATATAGATAACTGATTTCCTACCGTGGCAATAATATTTTTTTTTTTTGTCGTGGACAAATGCAAATACGCATCGATCCTGTACCAAACTAGTAATTCGTCAACACGTCTGTCAGCAGTCTATCAATCTATCTGTTTCATTACCTGTAACTCTGGTTGAAATTGTAAGCACATGGTCGTCAACACAATAACTCCGCTTTCAGATATATATTATATTAGCTTATGTCTTTTTCTCCATGCTCAACATGAATTCCTTCATAGTTTTAACACATCAACTCTTTGCATCTAAAATATTACTAATCAACATCTAAGACAACAATTGTAAGTCAAAGACACAAATAAAAATCATATTAACTTAAAAATTTGCAAAAATATATTCACGGACTGAAAGCCTATTTGGCTAATCAACACGATTTATTTTTCATTATGAATTGTATAATCCCTATTGTACTTCTTATTTCAATTCACCTTTAGAACTATTCGTTTTTAAGGCCGAGGTTCAAACCGGTCGGTCTCGCGGGAGAGGTATATAGCATAGCTCGTGGATTCTGTTTGGGTCGAATAAGTATAAAAAAAAACTTACCTAACCGTTAGAATGATAATACCAAAACATATTGGTCAGTTTTGTCGTGCAGTGAGTAGTAGTAGGTTAATTAGCGTTAACGGTTACAGGTTATCCATCAAGGATTAAGTTTTACCTACCAATCGCTGTGATAAGCAGTGTCCAACACCTAATAGCCAGTCAGATCACCACAAGTAACAACTTTTCTCGACGACAGCTAAATTAATGTTTAAGACAGTGATAGACCGTGCCATTTTATTTTGGAGCATCGGCTTATACGGTTTGCAAGCCACGAACGAAAGATTAATTATTTCGTAGGATACTATAATATTTTGCACTTAAAATCAAGTATCTCATCAGAAAAGGTTCAGTGAAAAAGTCAGTCGCATTTAAATCAAGTCAAACATAGACACGGGTAAAATAAGGTTTCTCCGTTCTTTACTGAAGAAAATACAAATACGTAGCGATTATAAACTTGACCCAGGCACCCACTTGCCCGTGTGTACATCGAGTCTGACAATTTTAAGACCCATTCTGTATTACACGGTGAATGTACCGATATTCTCTTTCCTAATAAGGGAGACTTTATTCTTCAAAAGACAGTATAAAAGAAAGAAGATAACAAAATTAGCAAGTTTACATATACATTTCATGGAATTACAATTAATGACCAATAATGGTCTAAATTAATCTTTTTTGATCAATAGACCATATCATTTTACAATGACTGCATAACACACCATCAACTAGCTATCATAAACATAAATATCGGTCCTTTGTTTAAGAAATAAGCTGTATCGTCATCGGCCCAAAAAGTGTAGACTTTCTGAACAGAAAGGTGCAATATCTAAATTAGATATGAGATTAGATTCGTACTTTTCTTTAAAATGATAACATAAGTAACAGGCTTTAGCAAAATTATCATCGGAAGACTTGACCTTTTATTATATACAATTTTCTACCCACGAATGAGCCAGGATTTTACCGTCAAATCCTAAAGCAGGAAAACTATGCTGTCGTTTTCTGACCCCATATTACCATACTCTCACGCGGGGCTGGAACTACTTTTTCCTCGAGGTTTTCTTTTTACCGCTGAACAGTCGTGAATAACTCTGCTCTAGTCTCACTTATAACTCTGCCCTAGTCTCACTTAACATGCAGACGGGCGTGCGTAGCATTATCTTCAACAAATCTGTACATCAAGCTCCAACAATATGTAAAAGCCCGCATTAAATAACTGTCAGACTAATGCTGTCATTTCCATGCATAGTCCCCAGAAGAGCCTTTCAATGTCCCACCAAATTTTAAAGGATATTCGACGGGCCTCGTATAGATAGATCTCGAATGACGTCATTAGCAGCCATATTTGAGATCCACTGGCAGATTTATCGTTGAGTTTATATGGTGTTTGGAAGTTGAAATAAATTCATTGAATCTCAAGACACTGTTACAAACATACATACATAAACAGAACGCAAATTAGGATTTCTGTTAGAATCTATATTTATAATTTATAAGTTGATTTTGCTTCAGTATGCCTTGTTGAAAATGGTCAGTTTGGTTGCATATAGGAGATACTGCCAGGTTGACCATCGTCCAAGTAAAATGGGCAGAATGTCATCTGTTAGTGACCTTATCGGGAAGCATGAACTTTCCTAGTTATGAACCTGATGATATCATCGGTAATGCAAATCTCACAACTGCACAATAGATGGAAATCATATATAATGGTCTGCTGCCACCGTCCCCTCCCCGCGTCGTAGAATCTGCATTATCAACAGCGATAGATGTGAAACTGTGTAAACTGTTGTTACCTACGCTTCAGTCCAAAAATGGTATTCATGAGCAGCTGTTCAGTGGAATGAAATTCGTTTTATGACTTAAGATGAAGTTTGTATCAGAAAGTTTGAAATGTTCTGGAATTTCTGTTTTATTTCAGTACATTTTAGGATTGTATTAATTTATCCGAAGATTGAGAGGTATATAACACAAATATCACTATCATTGTAATTCTATTTTCTCCCCTCGTAATGATCCGGATTTTCTTATGCTGACCACTCGACGTAATCTTGCAATCACGATCGCATAACTGTGATACTAACATTATTCACGATGTATGGAAACTTAAAGGACGCAATGGCAAAGTTCTTCAAGGGGAGGATAAATATAATAAATGTATTTTTACGATTTAATACTCATTAGTTCCATTTAGTTATATTCATTTTAAAGAAACAGAATTGGAATATAGCACCTAGAAAATCATTTTGTTTTCCTGTAGTATTATACAAAATATTTCGTTTGCCATACATTGTTACAGCACATACCTTTTAATTACAATTATTTACTACCCTACCCTTAAATTTAAAGATATAAAAGCTATAATCTGTATTAATGTTGTATCTTATACATACATGCAATACGAAATTGACATTAATTTTTATAATTTACTATGCTAAACTTTGACATTTTATTTTTGCTTTAATTTTATCTTGTCTTTCTTCAAGTTTTACAAAAAAAGCGGATCTGAATCCCCTTTCTTGCTGCTTGGAACTGAATACTCAAGGCTATAACGACGGCCTTAGAGTACATGATGTGATTTACCAGAAATGGAAATGGAAAGCACTAGTTAATCCGTTTGGAATTTACAGAACGTGGTCTAACTGTAACATCGTTCACAGAAGTGGAAGATTCCTTGATATCATCTTGATCTAATCATACATTCGTTTGATTTCATATCTTAAGTATAAGCCTTTAGCTAAGTCATAATATAATCAAAATGCAGATTTTAATGATTAACGTTCGTAACAGCGGTTGTGTGTGGTACGGTCGTTGCAATAATAAACGTGCACCATCTTTGCAAATAATAATAATAAAAAATAATTATAAACGAAAAAACTATAAAAGTAAAATAACGTTTTTTGTATATTCTAATTCTTTTCCATCGTTTACCATATGTGGAGGCAAAACATCTCATCAGACACATGTCTGTTGCAAAATGTTAAAGTATCAGACATTGTCTATTGCAAAGTGTTAGAATATCGGACACATGTCTATTGCAAAATGTCAGAATATCGGACACTTGTCTATTTCAAAATGTCAGAATATCGGACATTTGTCTATTATAAAATGTTTGAGTTTCAGACATGTGTCTATTGTAAAATGTAAAAGGCTCTTACACTCGTTTACTTTGAAATGTCATAGAACCAGACACTTGTCTATTGTAAAATGTCCGATAATCAGACAATTGTCTGTCTATTGTAAAATAGCAGAGGCTCGTACACTTATATTGTAAAATGTCCGATAATCAGATACTTGTCTATCTATTCTAAAATGGCATAGGATCTTACACTTGTCTATTGTGAAATATCAGAGGATCATTAAAGCCAAGTAATCGGAGAATTTTGAACCTGCCTAAGTTCGATGTATTTAATTACTTTCGGGTTGCGAAATATACAACATGTGATGTACACGACTAAGTAAATGAAATAAATATTTTGTGTAATATCGATTAGGTGACAGCACGCTTTACAGCGAATACATTGCTCTAATTTAATATCTTTGGTATTTTTCTACAATGCAGATATAATTGTACTTAACAGTTGTATACATGATGTCTAGATATATAATATTTGTGCATCTATATATGTCTTTCGTTGTGAAAATACAAACAAGATTATCGATAACGAAGTTCATCTCTTATTTGTTTCGTTACAGATCATATCTGTCCACTCCCCAACCCCCGCCGAAGAACCTACAGTTCACTGTCGTGAATGTTACCATTGTTGTGTAAATTAGTTTAGACAGTACTATAAAGATTTTTCTAGCTTTTAGTGTGTTTTAAATATTCTAAAATTAGCACATATCAATCATAGACCAATATAATTTAGCTAGTCGTGCTTATACCGATCTTTCAGTCGTAATTCCACTGTCTTTGTAATCCATTTCACCGAAATAAAGTTTTGAAATAGTTACGCCTGTACTGCCAAGAAAAATGCGTACTTCCTACAGTGATTTATATACATTAATTATTATAACAGAGATTGTTGTAAAATATAGTATACATTTTATATGATTGGTTACTTTAACAATATTGCCCAATAATTTAACAAACGTGTTTAATTGTAGTAAACGGAAAACGTCCAAGTTCACTACAGATCGTATGCAAAAGAGTAACCGTTCATAATGTAGTATAATTTAATGGAAGTCACAAAGAACCTTTTCATCTGTATTTGCTCAATCAAAATCAAAATCTCTCTTGCGATTGTAACAATAGGCACGGTCAAAATGCTGGAGATTTCAGTCATTGGGCAAACATACACTGTGTATTGTGATACAAAATCAGACAAATGCTAAATGTATTGACCGTGTACGAAAGTATCGACCATAATACTGTTATCAATTTACCGTTTCAATATTAACATCAGATATAATTAAACTGAACATTTGTCTTTTTCTTAAACTAAACATTATAATATTCGTTTTATGAGTACTAACTAAAAAATTCCAGTCTTTTCAATATCTGCTAAAGGTTTCAAAACTATGCCGCCTATCAGTCGGATCATCGGTCTTAAGTACAATAATATCAACATATAATAACAGCATGATACTTTCCATACCAGTATATAATATGTGTCCCTATTCTCCATGCATTATCGAAAGCAGTTTCAAAACCAAATTCAATTCGAGAAAATGTATTGTCGCTTTGTAAACATTCAATGAAATATTACGAATAATAGAAATATTCTGTCATAAAATGAGGTTTGAAAGTTGGATAGTAAATAACTATCTTCAACTAATTTGCTTAATTTGGAATTTATCATAATAGTGAGAAAACATTCCCGAAATAAGAGTAATGTTAGTATGTACACACACACACACGCATATATATATATATATATATATATATATATATATATATATATATATATATATATATATATATATATATATATATATATATATATATATATATATATATATATATATATTGACGTCAGAATTCATACTTGCGTATTGTATGGCTCTATTTCAGTACAGCCTCCTTGCTATAAATTATGATCACTGTGACCAACATTTCACATTTTTTACTCCAATATATTAGTTTTTGAATGCAGCAGATGACCAGGTTATTGTTTTTTATCTACTGTATAATTCAGTCATACTTGGAATCATGAAACAGCTAGAAGATGCATTTGATGAGTAAGAGACCCTCTTCATAAAAGAAGTCCACTGTGACCTATATTTCACATTTCTCTGACGGGTTCAATTTCATGCTCTACTAGATGGTTGTATACGTCAATCTTAGTAGTGCACACATAACATAAAAGGTCACTGTGACAAACATTTCACATTTCATTGATTAAGTTTTACATTTAGCTGAGGACAGTACTGGCGTTTGGTATGTTATGTACATACTATCCTGTCTAGAATTATGAAGTTTGGGATGCATCTTGATGAGTAATACTCCCTCGTTTTAGTAATAGATCATTATGGCCCATATTTTACGCTTCACTGACTTATACTAAATTTTGTTTTCATGATAATTTAATAGGCGTTTTTCATACTTGAATCTTAAAATTAATAATGATATGCAAATATGTTACTACCACACCATTAAGAAAGGAAGGTCATCCAGTAACGTCACTAGGATTGGTGTCACCCAGTGCGGTAACTCATGGTGTCACCCCCATGGACCTCCTTCCTGCACAAAAATTCAAAAATTGTATAGACAGTCATTTTGGTGTCACCCCCTCTGATGGTGTCACCCTGTGCGGTCCGCACCCCCCGCATCCCCCCCCCCCAGTAATGCCAATGAGGTCATCGTGACCTATGTTTCATCTTTTACTGGCGTTGACTTAGTTTTTACACTGAGTTCAAGACTATGTGAATTTTCGGCGTGCCATATGCAATCATGACTAGAAACAAGTGTGAATGCATCGTAATACATTCTACAGTCTTTGCGCAAACAGATTTCTGTGCCATTTGTATGTCATGCTTCACTGATTTTGTTGATATTTCATAACGTTCATATTGTTGGGTACTGTTTTTGCTCCAGTCTTGAAACTTGATAATTGGGTGGGTCTCTGTTACTACTACGCCCCTTAAACCAACGAAGGTCGAAGTGACCAACCTTTTCAGCGTCTCTAACACGGGTTAAGTATGTTTGTAAGATCACATTGGTTCATCTATTGTAGACTTTTATGCATCCTAGCTTACTCATAAGGCCCATTCTAACGAACACATTTTGATGTAGGAATAAATTAGTATTAAATTAATCGTAAATTTTCCATGGTAATATCTACTCATTCTATATTGTAATGGCACCCTCATCAGGCTATGTAGAACTTAGAGAAGTGGACTGCATGCTGCATTTTTTTCCACCTGAGACATCACCTGTAGTGGTTAATCAATGTCATTATTAACTGATGAACTATGTACGGATGATTGTCAGTCTAAGGTTACTAAAAACGTGTGCTTTCAACCAGTATAATCTGGCTTATAGGAGTGGATAATGATAGTAGCTTGTCAAGTAGATTTTAAGTACAGTGATTGAAGCAAACATAATAAAAACACATTAATCTGTCTTTTTTTCCCCAGCTCCTTATAATACATCATACTTTGATATCATAATAAAGAAAGTTACTTTTGTATTTAACATTTTTTTGTCCTGTTTCTGTATATAGGTAGGTAGATGGGTGGGTATGTAAGTAGGTAGGTAGGTGGTCAGATTTCAAGGCACAAATGAATCACTCGAAGATTATGAATTCTTTAGAAATGTGTATAAATATCTTACAAAAAGCAATCAATCATTATGAATAAAACACCAAAATAGTCTTTTATTTGCATTATACTCTAACAATACAAAACTCTTCTGGTGCCTTGTAAAGAAACCGAGTACTTGTGCAGAACAACATCACGACTGAGTAAACTGAAACATGACAAAGTTGGGGAATAGAGTCTTTATCAGGCGATTTCTTTATATGTACTGGCAACATAATTACACCAATACTGACAATATTAGTTATTTAATAAACTTTTCAATGTTGTATATTATCCAGAATATTGATCAACGGCTATCATAATACCAATTTTGAAGAAAGGAGATGCAAATGAACCCTCCAATTACGGAGCCATTAGTCTACTACCTGTATTAAAAGAATGTTTGCATCGATTTGAATAATAGAATAAATGAATGGTTTGATGAACAGGAATTACGGGGCGAAGAGCAAGTAAGGCCGGTAACTCTACAGCAGATAATATATATCATATACAATATTTTGTAAATATTTAAGAAATTCTAGGGGTAGATTCGATACAGTACTTATAAACTATGAAAAGCTTTTGACAGTATAGAGAAACGTTTACTGTAACAAAAGCAAGTTAGTAAAAATATTAGTGGAAAAATGTTAAGTATCATTACGGCAATTTATAATGATGTAAGAGCATATGGTAAGTCCAACAATTCTATTACTGATGTGTTTAATTGTCCAATGAGCCTACGCAAAGGTTGTTTTTCTTTATCGCCTTTACTCTTTATTTTATTTTTGAACCATTTGAAACCATTTTTAGATGATGGAAACAGATGATTGTCGGTAGAAACCTTA
>JAECUM010027001.1:0-18941 GCA_016617855.1 Megalonaias nervosa | reverse complement strand
TGCTTGCTTTAGATTTTTGTAATGCATGACGTAATTTCTTTTATCTAACAAATTTGGAACTAGCTTGTTAACGATAGAACATTTTGCCGTTGTCATTGCTCGTTGTTCAGGTGATAATAAACTGTAATCAATAGTCATCGACTCTGCGCAAAACGGATAGTCGTTATGTAGATCATGTAACAAACTGGGATAATCTAGATCAACTTCAACAAAGTATGAAATATCTTTCGGAAGATTTGTTTCAGTTTCTTTAAGAAATTGGTTTGGAGTTATCCAATGAAACCCACCGCAGGGCATTGGCTGTGACATGGCCCACTCGTACAAATTCACACAATCGAGATAAATAATGTAACTCGACGGAAGATTTTTATCGTGATTTTTCAAATATTTATTATTAGCCGCTGCATATTTTTTTGTTATGACGCTAATTCCGCCTCTGATGCCTTTTTCAATAAAGTTAAACATATCAACATCTGTTAAGAGATCTAATTCTATTTTGCTAATTTTTAGTAGAGCGTCCCAAGACAGCCCCGGAGCAGAATAATACCAACAGGGGTCTAATCCGTAATTTGCATGACTAACCTGACGAAAATTCTCGAAAACATCTGCTTGCAATAATACATCAGTTTTTAGATATAAATCGTGATAATCGCCAAATGTTTTACAAGCAAATTTATTCCACATATCTTGTGCATATTTATACTCGTCATCGCTGATGTTTTCATTTTTGAGTTGCGAGTAAAATTTATCTTTGCTAGGTAGAGAAGTTTCATTAAATCTGCTCCAATCGTCGAGATACTCATAAGGAAAGATACCTTTTTTTTGTCAGATCGACATAGTTTTCACCGAAGCAGCTGCGCAGATTATTGAAATTACTGCAGCCTTTAACGAGCTCGTCTAATGATGCTGCCATAAATTGCATGCTGTCGATAAATCGTAATTTGCCGAGGGTCACCGACATATACTTTTCAAAATTATTTGGAATACATTTTATCACGTTATTCAATTTTAGTTTAGCTTTAATGTTTTTATCACCAAAAGCTTCTACAATAATGTGACTGTCATAGCCACGAAAGTTATGTAAAACTATGGGAATAAAATCCGGAGCATGAAATTTCAAATTGCAACTGTTATGAGCTGCTCCGCGATATTGGCCGGTTAAATGACAGTGATCTCGCACCTTGGAGTCCCCCAGAGGTTGTTCGCAAATATGACAATTAACTGCCTCATCAAAGTCGAGTTGTTGTTTAGATGTTATTCTGATCGGAGCTGTTCTAAGAAATCTGTTAGAAATTGTATTAACTTCATCTATTAAATTTTTTAGTAACCACACGGCAGGGTTTTCACCTCTATATAACCTTATCGGAGATGAAAATTTATCGCTGGCGCAACAAACTACTTTATAAGCTACACCGCAAGGAATATGCTGTTGTATTTTTCTGGTACTTGATTTATTCGGATTATTTTCAGCTCCAGCTACGGGAACAAGTAGACACTCGAAATCGGCGTAAACAACAAAAGGAATATTTAGTTTATGATTATATTTTTTAAATTTAAATATTTTTTCTTTTTCGCTAGGCATAGTTATTTTTTGAACGTTGACGCAGTATTTGAGATGATCTTGCAGTCTTTCATTGTTAGTAAAGCCGTGCAGACATCTATAACAGAAATATTTCTTGTTTTTGTTTTTACTGTACTGTCCGCCAACTAATCCGTTAAAGTTTTTTATCCAACAGTAATGTCCTTGAAAAAATAATAAATTTATTGTCTTTTGCGAAGCATTTTTTGAAATATATCTCGGGTAAACGTTTTCTCGTTCGTCTAGTCCGAAAACATTTACTGAGATATCGTTTTGTTTTTCGAACTTTGGTATATGATTTTCTGCTACCGGAAAGTTGATGCCATCAAAATTGAGTTCGTCTTTGTGCGGAAAATACTTGTTGACGCGATCGGAATTTTGATCTTTGGGAAACATTGCGGAAAGAACAGACCACTGGAAACATTTGTCGTCATTGTTTTTGACATTTATACAGCACTTTTTGTTTTTAATTTTTTGAGGAAGATCGACGTACAAATTACCTCGAAGTACGTTATATTTTGCTGTATGAAATAAAACTGCTTTTATCATTTCAAATTTCCAACCTGACCCTGACGAAGTAAATTCTTCTAGTTTTTTGTTTATTTCTTGATGTATTTCATCGGCGACCATAGCAATGTTTGTTCCAGTTAATATTTTTCTAGATTTAGCCGTTAAATAGGGCTCTGAGATTTCGCTCTCAAAACTTTTTGTTTCAAAAATTACGTCAAGTACATCTTTGACTGCGTGTAACTTTGATAAAATCGTATGATATTGGACTATGAGTTTTATGCTTTTATGAGCTGCAAGTTCTCTAGCTATGACAGGTTGTAAAAGATGATATAAATTTGTAGAGCTAAAATTAGCTAATATAGTCTGATCGTCGAGTTTGTAACTGTTATCATAGCCTGTAAATGCCGAAGCAATTTTTTCGGATTTGATAATGCTCTTTTTGGCAATGTCTCGCAATTTCAACATTATATGTAATAGTAATATTGTTTATTTAATTGAAATTTTTTAAATTTTTTTTTAATTAGAGATATGGAAAACCCTATAGTATAATGACAGAAATCTTGAGATATCTATCAATGACAGCGGAAGAGCAAGAGATGTATCATGTACATCCGAAGTATAACTTATACGCTGGAAATGCATTAGGTTCTGTTATCAATATAGCAACCAAAAGAGTTATTGGCATATCTACACCTGCTGGCATGTTAATTTCAGTAAAAGGTGATAATGCAGAAAGAATCGAAATGTTTAGAAAAGATTTTATTTATACTTTGTTTGTCGGTGATATTCCAGGAGGACAGCGAGTATATCGAGCAAATGGCACAGTTGCTGATGATAATATCGAAAATTTAGGTTTACAAAATGAATTTCAACCTCATCCAATCTTTGACTTATACGAAGCAAATGATAAAGGAATTATTCGACATAAAAAAACTAAAAAAGTATTAGGAAATTTAGATAAAAATGGATATTTACACATAGTGGTACGTGGAACAAAAACAGACTTTGTTGGTTACTATAATCACCGTTTTGTTTATGAAGTTTTTAACGGCAGTATTCCTAATAGTTTAGTTATCGATCATATTAACAAAAATAAAACAGATAATCATTTGGAAAATTTAGATGTGGTTACGCAACAAGAAAATAGTAGAAGAGGAGATGCTGGTGGTGTTAGATATTCTAAATCAATTATCTCAATAAATCTCGAAACGTCTGAGGAAATGAAATTTAAATCAATTTATTCTGCGGCAAAATATCATAAAATTGATCCACGTGCAATAAAATATGCAGCTGATGGTAAAAGAAGATCAACAACGTCTATGATAACATTTGATAGATTTAGTTTTAGATACGATAACTAATAATATTT
Organism: Megalonaias nervosa; assembly: GCA_016617855.1. Taxonomy (NCBI): domain Eukaryota; kingdom Metazoa; phylum Mollusca; class Bivalvia; order Unionida; family Unionidae; genus Megalonaias; species Megalonaias nervosa. The sequence goes on along the minus strand of JAECUM010027001.1, from coordinate 15,483 downwards.
TCCAACTCATTTCGAGAGAGACAATTATGACCAAATTCCATGATATCATCGCGATTTAATCGTAACGTCATTATTTTATTTATATTAAGTTTTATTTTATCCGCTGCCGTTAACAAAAATTTGTCAGATTCGCCTGATGCTATTATAACATCAACAAAATGAAAATTATGTCCCAGCAAGCAATTTCGAACTGCTTCAGCTAATTAATTTTTGTTTAGTATATTAACTCTACAATGATATTTTATTTCCATATTATATATTAATTAGATAAAAAGATTATTATAATAATGAGCTTAATCGAGAGATTAGCTCAACTTTACTCGGAAGATTTTGTTCCAGTTCCTAATATCACATTAAAAAATATCGCCGACCATAGATTTGCTCATTATACTGAAAAAGACATTTTGTATAACTATGACGATGACGAAGATGATGTTGTTGTTAGCAAAAAACATTTAAGTAGACCAACAACTGGTCGATATGATGCTAAGTACCACATTGCCAAAAAAATATTAAAATTTAATTTTAGCGTTGCCGAGCATCAAATATTTTGGCAGCTTATAAGGCCCTTTCTAAACGTAACAATACCTGGACAACAAAGAAATATAAAATACGATTTCATTTTTGTTAAAATATTTAATTTAATGCCAGTCGATGATGCGAGAAAATTACACTTAATTTCTTTATGTAAACCAGTAAAATGTAGGTCAGTACTAATAAAATACGAGCAAATTTATAATAATATTATTCAGTCGATGAAATCGCAGTCGATGCAATCGCAGTCGATGAAATCGACTTAGTTGGTACCCAACTATTAAATTTATCGCTATATCCGCGCCATTTAACTAAACTTTTGTTGCCGCGCTTTCTAATAACTTTTTCAATAACAAATATATCTTGTTCTGTTTTCTGAAGTTCTTGTTCGTAAAAACTGCCAGTTATAGGTTCTCCTAGCAAATCTTTCAACGAATATGTAACTGGTATTGTTAAAAGTACTTTATCAACAACAAATACTTCTTCGCTCCAGTTCGGAGTAAATCCTTTTTCAAACGTTTTTTTCGTCAATGAAATTCTAACTTTATCGCCAACTTTAAATTTGTGTCTGCGGTACATATTTTCATTAGCTAGTATTGGATTTACAATCGCGTCATTTGGTGACATTCTAGTGGTTCGATGTTTCGTGTTATTGTACTCGTCAACAATTTTCTGCAAGTTGTCGATGTGTTTATTCGTGTTTTTGGCCGTCAAATACTTATGAATTTTTTCGTTAAGCGTGCGATTAAATCGCTCGACGATGACGCTTTTCCCCTCATTTCCAGTAACGTATTTTTTAATGTTATTTTGTTCCAAAAACTGCTCGAACTTTTTGTTAAAAAACTCTGCTCCGTGATCGGTCCAGATTCTATTCGGCTTTCTTTCCGTAGTTGTTATTATATGCTTTAGCGCGTCAATCATGGAGGTTCCTGTTTTATCAGAAACCGGTACGCTAAAAGCATATTTACTGAAAATATCGACAACATTAAAAAGATATCTCTTTGGAGCGCCATCAGCGCCAACGTTAAATTGAGCTAGATTTGACATATCAACTAAATCTATCGCCCAAATATCATCAACGGCATTCGCTACAACCTTCCGTCGCGGAAACTTTTTTTTTTAGGTCTATGTAGCTCGACTGCAAGCGATGTTGTCGCTGGGTCATCATATAAGTCTCTGCCGAGGCTAAGTTTATATTTTGCTCCAATAATACCCTGTACCAGCCTTCGGTCAACACGCTCTCGCATATTTACTGGTTTCATTTCGCGAAGTTCGTCTAACATTACTTTGTCGCAGCTGTGTTTTGTTTCGCCACTAGGTTGCCCAATATCTCTGTAGCAGATATCATGACGCATTGCTATTGCGTCAACTTGATTGTAAGGCTCCTGTCCTGGCAGCGGATTATCATTTTCATCAAGTTGCTTATCAAGCGGATTCCACGGGCCAGTATATTTATGGCCTGGCAATGTCCAACCACCTTTCGGTTTCGGCAGTTTGCCAATTAATTTGTGTATATCTACACCTAATCCAATTATTTCTCTGTTATTGCATTTCTTGCAATATGTAACAATTTTATTTTGCTCGAGACATAAATCTCTATCTGCGTCGCAGTTGCACGTCATTATTTATTTAGTCGTCTACTAAAATAACGTCCCTGACAACGTCAGGCGGGCAGCCCGCTCCGGACTTTGTTGCTGGCAAAAACGTACTTTTTCTTTTTTCACAAATTGCGCAAATAATTTTCAGCATTATTCTATTATTCTTCGTTTTTTCCGTTTTTTCGTCTTTATTTTCCGTTATAGTTTTACACTTGAGACAATATGTTGACATTGTTATATTTGTAATTTAGATAAAATTAATCGCGATTTCATCATTAACGTGAGACGGTTGTTTATCAAATTGTAAAATAAATTTTAAAAAATCTGGATTCTTGGTCATCTGTTTAATGAACATTATGCAATAATATCCACAAGCGGAAGTTCCAACTGGTTGAATCTGATTAGAAGAATAATTTATTATTTTGTTTTTGCTCATATATCTTTTTACCGCATCACTTGGCGGAATTCCGAACGAGTCGAAATAATTGTTATCAAAAACAGCTACCCAATGAGTACCAGACCCATCATTGAAATCTTGTACATTTATAACACAAGAGCCTAGAGTCGCTGGCGACTCTTGAGACGCTGCAATCGCCGCAAGTTCATCTTTGGAATAAACTCCGTGAAAATTTTTTACTTTTTTAAGTTGATCAAGTATATCAAAATTACTTAACGGAGCCGACAAAGTCGACCGCGGCGACTTTATCTTAAGACGTTTTAACGTCTCGTTCCCGGCAGCGTTAGTCCTCGTCCTCGTCCTAACAGACCCGGCAATAGACTTCCCGCCAATCCTGCCAGTAACGGGGCTATTGGAAGAAATCCACCTTGTGTCGTTTTTCTTTTCGTCGTTGTCTTTTTTCGCACAGTTTATCGTTTAGGCATTATATTTAATCTTTAGATAAAAATTTTCTTTATTCCACTACCTTTAACTGCCTTTTCTGATGCGCCAGATACTGCCCCAGACGCTGCTGCTAGCCCTAATGTACCTAACACTGGCAAAATTTTAGGTAGTAACGTTTTGGCTATTACTGATAGTGCCGGACCGAAGAAACCGCCGTGTTTTGACATCGCAGTTATTTGTGCAGCGCTTAAATTTAAAACGAAAGGTTTTTTGCGATCGTATTTATTTGCTTGATTTTTGGTTAGCAATAATTTTGTTAAAGTCCCCAAAGCATCTGGGTTGATCTTCAATGAAACCGGCCTCCGCTTCGCAACAGCAGTTGCTAATTTTTTAACTTGACCATCGGTTAAATGTATTTCTTTTATAATATATTTTGTCATCTTATATAACGACTACAGATTAAACTTGTATTGTCATTTTACCTCCAGTGGAGTCGATTGTAACAGATCTGTCGCTTATCACTAATGCATATACGTTTAATGCCGCTGCTGGAACGGCTCCGAGCGTCCAAGAAATCTCAATATCAGCTGTGCTGTCCACAGCTCGCTCGCTATGTTTACTAACATCAAAGTAAAATATCGGATAAAGTGTACGAAATTCCTCTACTGATATTTGAGTTCCATCTCCAGTATCTTGATATTTCTGCACTGAGTCGAGCAGGTACATGTAAGGTCTAGTAATGTTTTTATTGGCGTCATCTGCAAAATTGCATTCGATCGCTCGCCCTGGATATTGCTTTGAATTTATTCTGGTATATATTCGTCTAACATCAGCGTTATCAAATATTGCATTATTTTGTAGTTGGCTTCCACGTCGAGCTTGTTGCTGGAATACAACAAATAACTGACGCGGCAGCTGTTCACTCGATGTTGTTGTGTAGTCGGTGGTATTCGGAACTGCTGTTTGATATATTTTATGTTGCTGAAAATGAATTTTATTCGTGCTTTTTTCCAGCATACTATCTAATTCTAATGCTTTAGTGACTGACGGAGTTATTCGTGGCATCCACAGCGCAAGTTTGTTTATGACAAATTGTACATCAGCACCACCAAATCTGAGAAAACAGTCATCTCGTTCTGCTCGATCTAAAATAAGCGTATGTTTAACTCCGCGAAATACTTTATTATAGTCTCTGCAAAAGCCAAGTATTGTACTTAACGGCAACATCATTGTAATCTGACGTGATCCTGCTGCAAGTGCTTTTCTCTTAGCATAACCTTCATTGTAACGTGTATTTCTTACGTCAATTGTATTATTAACTAAGTCTAACATTGCAACGCCGTCTGCAGCTGCTCCTGGCGGTGTTATACCAAGATTATTACAAGCAGCGGTAAGTGAGACTCTTGTAGCGTCTGCATTAGCAGCTGCAGCTGGTGGGTCTATATCTAACGCTGCAGCATTAACGATAAAAAAATTTCTTACAATTGCAAGATCTGCAGCAGCATCAGCTCCGTGTATCAAAGCACCTTTCGATAAAAGTTCGGTCGATTCTGCTATACCACGTCCAGTATCTTTAAACCACATCATATTAGTTGCAGTTGATTTGGAGTAATCATCAGAAAACGAAACGATATTTAAGATCGTACTTGCAACTTGTAAGTGACTTGAAATATCTTCGACTGTTTGATTAGCCAGCTGATATCGAGCACTTCTAAATAAACACCAACCATTATTTATAAGAGCTAATTCTAAGTCACCTACAATTGCGATAGGTGGAGCAGCTGTTGTCATAATCTGGCCACGAACTTCTAACATTGCTTTGTGAGGCAGTAGAAATACGTCCTCGTCTCGTGTATTAAATGTTCTAACGCCAGTTTTATTAGGCTCATTAGAATTTTCATCGAGATATTCAACATACTCAAATTCCGTTACTGCGTCGTCTGTGTCGTAAGTTTCTGCAAAATCGAGATAATTTTTCACAGACATTTTTTATTTTATTTAGGTTATATAAAATTATTGCGGCGCTGTAACTTTAGATATTATTTTTTGTATAATCTGCTCGCCTTTTGGTGATAAAAGTTGTTTGGTTGTTTTTATCATTGCTTTTTTAGTTTCTTTTATTGGCGCAATTTCTGAAATAACTTGTTTTATCGATGGTGCTTGAGGTTCGACTTTTATTGGTGCCGAAATAACTTGCGCTACCGCCTTAGGTTCGCCTTTTATTTTATCGGATATTTTTTGTCCTACTGCACTTCCAGCAGCAGATGCGGCACCAGTTGCAAAAGCTTTGCCAGCATCAATTGCGATTGGAGCAACTTTACGAACTAATCCTGGAACAATTTTCAACAATTTTAGTAAATATATTTCCAAAAAATCCTCCTACTATTTTTCTTCTGTAAATTTTTTTTTGTTTCATTATATCTAAAGTTGTATAATTTTGTTGTCAATCACGAAGTAATTTTACGTAAGTGTAAATAATAAGTAACAATCTCATTATTCAAATCTAACTGTCGTCCAGATTGATCTGTCAATTGCATATTTACTTCGCCTATTTGATTTTCAACATTTAACGGATAATAAATAATATGCCGCGGAGTAATTTGCATGAGAGACCCAGGCGGAACTTCTGGCGAAAAACTGTATATTGTTTGGCCTTGGCTGCCTTTGGCTGAATAAGAACCAGATGCAATAGAGCAATTTACCAATATCGTGTTAACTTCAGTTATATTTACTGGAAATTCACCGTCAAATGTTGTAGGATTTTCACCAGTATGCGAATATGTAATAGATTTAAATCCAATTAATGATGCGAAACCGCTATATAAAGTAACATCAATTCTATTTTTTAATGTTATTCTAGCTCGCAATGTATTATTATTCGGCGCTAGCTCAAAATTATCTTCATTACCGCCGTGCTTTCTTATAATTTCTTTTATTGTTTTATTCAGATCAGTTATATTGTAGGCTCCTTGTGGAATTCTAATATTTATTAGTCTTATTGGAGGAGTTTTTTTTGGATCTATTATATTAATTAACAGCATATCGTTTACTCCTGTTTTAATGTTCGCCATAGCGTTCCAGCAAGTGCAGGAAATTAATCCAATTTCGTATTGTTTTTCACGATCTAGTTCTATTGGCGGAATATACTTTACTGAAAAATTCGCGCTATCTTTATCAGATTGACTGGAGTCGAGTAATAGTGTCGCTGACATTTATTATTATATTTTTATAAAATTAAGTCGCCGCGATTAAGTCGCGATGCAAAGTATCGTATTCGTCAGATGCTAATAAATTTCTCGATCTCAGATTATCAAGTATGTCAATAATTTCATTGTCGATTTCAGCACCAACATTTCCTGCTTCTTTTGATGATATCAGTAGCATTAATCTGCCGATCATTTCAGTAACTGATGAGAATATTCTGACTCCAGTTCCTGTTATTTGTTCTCTATATTCTTTTACACGATTTGGATCAAATACTTGAAAAAATTTTCTTTTAAAATTCCACCCCTTACCATAACTTTTTTCTCTACCATTATCCGCTGTTACGAAAAAAGTAAAAGCTATAGCACCTTGTCTTATTCTATCAATAAGTGGAATCATATCTTCAGTTTTCGTGACTGTACCTAATTCTTTGTTAGCATTATCACCATCTTCCATTATGTTTTTTAACATATCATTAAGTTTGTCGTATCTATCCTTTGCCCAAATTTTTATATTATCAATATTATTTATATCATTTTTTCTTAAAAATTCATGATATTCACCTTCTGTTATCTCACTATTTACTTTTTTTCTATAAAAATTTCTTTGCTCTCCAACCTCCATAAACCTTACAGTAAGCTCACCAACTCTTTGTTGCTCTTCTTTAATATCTTTTATTTCTTTTGATAAATTTTTTACAATATTTTTAACTTCTTGTGTTGTTAATACTGCTAATCTTCGTTCAAGTTCCAGCGGATTATTTATTAGCCGATCCAATTCAGCTTGTCTCGCAGCAGGATCAGGTATATTTGCTACAAGTGCCTCAGCTAATTTTCTTTTTTCCGCATCAGATCTCTCAATAATTCTTCCAGCAGCTGCTTCTTGTTGTTCTTTAACTAATCCGAGTAAACCTTTTTCCCGTAGTTGTTTAAGTTCTTCTTCTGATAGTGGCTTAGTTTCAGGTTGTTTTCCAAGTAATGCTTCAGTAATTGGTTTGAGAGCGGTTGCTGCTGTTTCTGCTGCAGTAACTTGGCCACGCCGAGCTTGCTGTACTAGCAGTTTAAATTTTGCCTGAGACTGTGCAAGTTTTTTTAGATCTTCGATATGTTTTCTATATTTTGCTTGTTTTTCCATTGATTATATACTATTTTCTATAAAACTTATTGTAGATAGTTTTCAATATAACATCGAAACATTTTATTCTTATCATTCGTTAACTTATCGAACAAGAAGAAATCGTATCTATTTGCCGTTGCTTGACGGTACAGTTCAATAAATTTATCTTTTGTTACGTCGCCGCATTGTTCGTTCTCGATATTTCTAACGTCAATATTGTCAAGTCCAGGAAATAATATAAAACAACCAGTATTTCGCCTGATAAATCTGTCGACATTATAATATCCTTGAGCGAGATAAATAGAATTACATTTCTTATTTCGCGACAGTGAAAAATACGATCTGATTTTATTCATTTCCTCGTTGTTTAGCGGAATATCATCAAAAACAACTATTTTATGTTCGGACGAATCGAGTTGATTAACTGGAACAAGTTCTTCCGGTTGTTTGATAATAAAGAAATCTTCACCAGATTCAAAATCGTCACGAAGTTTGTCATTATAATTGTTAAGCAGCTCGTACTTAATCTTGCTGCGGATTAATTGTGTAAATATAAACGCGATCTTAGTTAAAATTATCTCCGAGAAGTAAATTCATAAGCAAATTTGTTTTGCCCGATCCAGTTCTACCAACTATAAGATAATGGCAGTCTGGAAGCTCATTGTTATGTTTATGTTTCACCAACCGCTCTGTATCAAAGTTTAATATAGACGATTTTGCCATTATATAATTTTATTGTATATAATTTTGTCAAGCAGTAAATAAATAATGAGTTTTTACTCAAAATTTGGAACAACAGTAGGAGATTCAACAGCTGATGAGCAAGACTTATCCAAATATGCAACTCTTGATCAACTTAGAAAGGAAATTACTAATTTATTAAATATCACAAGTGTTGATCAAAATGAAGTTGTTATTTTTCAAGATAAAGAAGGACGATTAAAAACGAGTAATATACAACTATTAGATGTTCTTGTAAGAATTCCCACCGCGGCTGTCAATAATATAGTTACTTTTGCCGATCAGGGTAAAATACAAGATTCAGGCAAGTCCGTTAACGATTATGTTAGGAAAGCTGGCGATGTATTTACCGGTGACATTGCTATGTCAAGAAAAAAAATTACATATCTGGGAGATCCAATCGCAGATACAGACGCAGCAACAAAAAAATACGTCGATGATCAAGAATCTAAGTACGTGTCAGTTCGCGGTGGTATAATGCATGCATTTCTCGACATGAACAACAACGGTATTAATAATCTCAGAACACCAGAAACAGATTTCGACGCTGCAACGAAGAAATACGTCGACGATAAGGAAATTCCAATAACGACTTCGTTAACGACAATTAATGATGGAATTGCTGCATTTAGAACTGATTATTTTAATCATGTACAAACATTTCTAAATTTTCGTAGAAATGTAAACAGATCTATTAACGAATTTTTTGGAACTCCACCAACTGTTATTATTAATCTCGCTGACATTAACACAAGACTCAACGATATCATTAGTGGCATTCCTAATATTATTCAAAAAACTAATCTCGTTAAAATTCCACACGGACAACAAGCTAACAATATCGTGTACACAGTCGCATCAGGAAGAGCAACATGGACACCGCAAAGTAACATTATCAAACATACCGCAGAAGTCACTGGTATTTATAGACTGTCTATCTTTAGCATTGAAAAGATTAAAATTAAAACTATAGTATTTCCGTGGTTTCGTTCAACTGACGTTGTAACTATATCTACAGTAATAAATAAAGATGTTGAAGAAACATTTCTACTGGAAATAGATGGTAAAACAATAGTCGCGGCGACTTACTGGTGGTGTCTGGAATTTGTAGCTGAAACGCAGAAAGTAATTTGAGGATTATATAATAAATATCATAATGAAAAAAAATATAGTCGATTTTAATCATATTTCAGAAAACATTCCGAAACAAGATGTTGACGCTCTAATGCAATATTACAGATACTATCATAAAAATCTTTGGTGCGTTAAAAAATGTTACAAATACTATGCAAAAATACTGCGAGTGATATCATATCTACCGCTGCTAATGACCGGCTCTGGTATAATTTCAAGTGGCGCATCATTAAATCCGTTTTTGTTAATAATATCCGGCGTTGGTGTTTCTCTTGCAGCAGCTTGTAAAAAAGTTGAACCTCGACTTGCAACTAAAAAAAATGCTTGCAAAACAGCAAGTATAACTTATAAAAAATTACTTGATCAAATTCGATCTTATTTGCGTGGCATAAAATATGATATGGACGACTTAATACGCGAGTTCCGCATTATTGATAGTATGTTAACAGATATTCTGCCAATGAGAGTTAGCAAATACGAAAAAGATTATAATAAAAAGTAGATGTTTAATTTTATGTGGCTTTATCAAATAATATATCGACCATGTTATCGATAAATGTCATCACATCATCCGCCCAGCCGGCAATTCTCATATCGTTTTCAACTGCGAATAACCAAACTGATCCATATTTCGGCGATATATGATAGCCTACTTTTTTAATGCAATCGCTTATTATTTTAGATTTTATACCAGTATATGCTGACGCTGCTTTGATTGAATTAAATCTTTTACAAAATCTATTTGTTAGATCAAATCCAACGTGTCGTATTGAGTATGACATTATATATAATATTTCATTCGTTTAATATAACATTTTGACCAATAAGTAAGAGAGACTGTCATAGTAGTAGAGATAGTTGATGCATCCTCTCTCAGAGACCATCCCTGCCCACAAAGCATATTTTTGTCAGAAAATGTGTTATCGTGTAAAAGTCATCATTTTGAGCTAACAAAGGCTGCTGACAAAAATGTTAACGTATAACGTTTTGGAGGGCAGGGGGGTCTCTGAGAGAGGATCGTCAACTATCAATACTACTGAACAGTAGACTATAGCAGACAGACAAATTTTATGTAGAGTCGGAATTACATCAGATAATAAGAAATAAGATCGTTTGAGTTATTTTACCGCATACTATGCTGTGGCTGAATAACGTTCTCTCTTTTAGGAGACCAGTTTATGTTCACAGTCTTCTGTGAACAGAGGTGGGTTTATTTAATCCTCCAGCCCCTGTCCCCACGCGCGCTATCAATTGACCAAATCCTTTAGTTTTATTTGTTGTTACTGTTGTTCTTGTTTTGAGTTTAATGCCATTTTTCAGCGCATGATAATCGATATATAGCATAACTAGCCCCTATGGGGTAAATTGGCCATATTCAGACAGAAGTCCTGTCCCACCCTATTACATTATCCTGACACCAGGCCTACCAGTCTTAACACTAACCTCTTAACTCTGAGTACCAAGCGAGGCAGCTGTTAGTACCCTTTTTTAAATTAGTTTTTGTATAACTCGGACGGGGTTCGAATCCGGGACCTCTCGCATCCGAGGCTGACTCTCTAATCACTTTGGCCACCGAAGCGATCAGATGGTAATAGTAAAAACAAACAGTTCCAGAAGGAGGGGTAAGGAACATTTTTCCAGTCGAGGCCATTTAATACAGTATTGCGCATGAATTTCATTGGCTTATTTGGACCCATCAGAGTCGCATAAAGTGATATTTTAACATGTTGTCATATCACAAATATGAAACTGCAAGCATTATATATAAAGTGTACCGACTATGTGACAAATAGCCACTACTACATAAGACAGTATCGATAGCCATAAGTTTTTACAGTTGCTTATATCAAGACATCAACATGCAGGTTATGAACGCTGATCTACATAATTTTAAAGAATAGAGACAAAAAACCATTTTGAATGGCTGACATACCACAATTCCATTCAGAAGTTGGCAGATTTGGAGGAAAATGGGGAGGAGAATCCTGCATGCAGTCTGCAGATACATCCAGAATGAACTTGTAATAGCTGACATGTCACAATTCCACCCACTTCTTCTTCTTCGTCTTCCAATAATGTACTGGGTTCCTCTGGCACGTCTTAATCTGTCGTGTTAAATTAATTTTTGAAATAAACTTTTAACCTCGGACAGACAGACATACATCCTAAAGGATATTCTGACTATTTTTTCTGTTTAAATGTGTTATTTAGACTTTAGTTATTTCGATCGGTTTCAATTTTAACAAACAAAGAAAAGTAATCCCCCCCCCCCCAGGTTGACACAGAAGGTTGAGAATCAGGTTTTGTAGGGCACCGCCATTCTACCTTCTGATCTGGAATATATATGATGAGGCATCATACGTAAATATTCAGACGAGAGTGGTCTTTGAAAGAAACTCAGGAAATACAGAGAAGAATATATGTCAGTAAAAGAAGAAGATATTTCAGCACTCGGATCAGTATCAGAATGGCACCATGACAACAGACCAGCTTTTAAGAGCGTGTGGACACCTATATGCTCAAACGAGTGATTGATTTTCTGAGAGAGAGAGAGAGAGAGAGAGAGAGAGAGAGAGAGAGACTACTGGAACAGATTTCAACACGAAATTTTAGGATGTTAATTGGGTACATGGGTTTCGACAGATATTTTCTTTATGCACTTAAGTACAGAAGCTTTTTAAAATGCAACTACCGCAAATACTTACCTATAAGTCCATGCTATTTTTTATACTGAAAATTCATATCGTCATGCAGATTAGGGGGCGTATTTCAAGCGCGACATAATACATGTAAGACTTTGATAAATGTAGGAGTATTAATGGAAATTCTATATATTTTACTAAGTAAAATAAACTGTAAAGTAAAATATTGTTATGTTGTAATGTCACTATTCACATCCAGCAATTCATTTATGTTATGCACTGTATGTCTCTGATTTATTACGCTATTCATTAAACAACGATTGTGTATTAATTTATGTGTATTTTTAATAATTTGAAAATATTCCATTAAATATTACTCACCACAAAGTGAAGTGTTCTTCAATGTTTTTTGTCCTTGTGTGTTTACTAGTGTATATTGCTTTCATTCTAGTGCAAATCTGAAGAAAAAAAAACGTATCTTATTTTGTGTTATGCTGTATAAACACATTTGTGTTTGATGCAGTAAAAGTTATGATTTGAATTTGCCTTTTTTCATAAGCTAGATCCAATTCACAAGAAATATTTCTTAATTTGTATCATTTTCCCTATCGATCGATTGATTGATCGATCGATTGATCGATCGATCGATCCATCATATTACAAGTGTTAGAGTACGGTGCTGAGTTATTCAAAATTAAAATATTTAATGTTCTCTCAATATCACAAGAAACTTCAATGGCTAAGATACTGTTGCATTATTCAAGGTATCTTTTCTACAATGATCCAATAAAGGCAATCTAAAACCAGCCATGTTTATTCACACGTTACTGAAAGGATATATCTACTGATATACGGAGCTTTCACCATTTACGTCTAAAACAATAAATGTTCTAACCTCAACGTCTTGGGACTTGATTTAATTTGCGTATAGTTTGATTTAGGTACGTTTTGACTTGAGTATGTTTTTGCCTTGGGTAAGTTTTGGTTTGGGTACCTTTTGAACTGTAATATCAATCGGATTCTTTTGGTCTTTTCTGTAAAGTCAAGATCTGACGGAAATGACCGAATAATATTCCGATCGAATCCGTAGCATTGACCTCAGGAGTTCGTGCAGACTGATTTTCTTTACTGAACAAGAGATTCATATTCAACATAGAAATCTCAGTGGGATCAGACTAAGTTTAATTTCTAGATCGCCACATGATTTAAGATGGCAGAACCACTTAGGTTTGACGGCAGAGTCGCTCTTGTTACAGGAGCCGGTGCAGGTAAAATAATTAACAATTGCAACAAACAATTGCATGGCTTAATTTGGTACCCCCAGATATCATAAACACGCTATGGATTTCTTTTCGACCTGACATGGTTCTGCCTTCAAAGTAATTTCTAACGCTTGCAGTAATTTCTAACGCTTGATTATTATGTTGCAGTCGCTTACCATAATCAGTTACCTAAATTTAGTTTCGCAAGGATGCTTCCACTAAAGTGTATGTTAATGTGGACAGTAGCCTTAGGCCCTATTCCTAAAATGTAAGACATCAACCCAGTTATTTATGTTTTGGAGCACTGAAACATAAATAGCATGTGATACGTCTTACATTGTAGGACTACCTTAAGCCCCAATGGTGTATAGCATACCGTGCAGCCATATTCCAGGTTTTTTTGGGGGGTGGGTGGGTCAGAATCTGCCTTTTGCAACCAAAGTATTTACAATGATTGACATTTGACTTCGATTGAATTTTTACTACCAAGGTGTGGGACAAAGAGCTAACTATACATACACAAATTTCTTTGGTGCATTAATGCATACATGTCTTGCAACTTTTTCTACAATGTTTGATTCAGAGACTAAAAATGTGCAATTTGGTCTTCAGTTTAACTGTGGTCATGCTACCGGGCAAAGTGGGCGACTAAGTCACCCAAAAAAGTGGACTTTGCCTTTTTTTGTTAGGAAAGTGAAAACGACTTTGCTCTGTGATTTCTTTTAGACGTACAATGAGTTACAGTAGTTTATGACGTTTGAAATGTTCCTACTCTGTAGCCAGAAAGTTCTGACAGTGTAGTGTTATAGCCCAAGGCAAATTGTATATGGTGTTGATACCAATTGTGCAGACAAACTCTTGCACATTCACAGGTGCATATTTTAATAGGTGACTGCTCATTAACCCTTTCCTGAACAAGTTATCACTGATGGATTTCCACAAGTTAAGCTTACCAGTGGATGAAGAAAACATAGCAGCTTCTGATTTGATACTTAAACATCAATGTGTAAATAGTAATTTGTGTTTTAAGAATATAATTGGTGAAAAGTGCTTTCTAATTTAATTTTTTGTTCAAATGAAGATTTTAACTGCAATGTTTGCATTATTTTCTTTATAAAATCAGTTTGAAAGCATAAGTGATCCTATAATGGTGGACATCACTTTGTCTAGGAAATGCTACTTCATTAGATTGTTATAAATATTTTCATAAATAATTTGGCAAAATAGAGCAAGGAAAATATACAATTCATAGAAAGCAATGTCTAAATTTTATGTGATAGAATATTTACCTAAGAAATATGATCATGTAGGTCAGAAACATATTGAACAATGTTATCTTGTGAAATTGGAAAAGCGCTGCAATTTTATAAGGTCAGGCTGTTTTCAGACATTTATTTTTGTTAAAATATGAACAAAAGCAGTGAAGCAACTATTTAATCCAATGCATGATATTACTGTAAGTACCTAGGCAAATAATAAACCACTAAACTTGCAACCCTATGAATCAGTTGTTGCAACAAAGCTAGAAAGTGAGTTGTTATATTAAGAAAATCCCTCTTTCTAAAAATAGATACACGTTCTTGGTTGTGTCAATTCAGTTGGAAAGAAGGGTCTAGTTTGGTCATATATCAACATGAATGCTTCATTATGTTGTGTATGAATAGTTAAAGTAATGTTTTATCAGGAACAATGAAATTAAGATGAACGGTATGGTATGAAGTTACTTGGGCCTTTCCTCAATTTACATGTTAAAGGGGTTGTTTCCACGTAATTTAGAATTCTTTTTGACTGCCATTTTATACAGAATTTTCAGAAAGAAAAAATGCACATTAAGTGGTAGTTTATTTTATGGACTTACAGGACTAATCACGTTAGTTAAAATTAGTTACAGTGGGCTCTTTTAGAGTCACATGGCCAAAATACACTGCATATATCTCCATCCAAACATACACTTACAAATATGAATACAATGGGCATGAATATAATAATTTGTATACACGTACAAAATGTATTTATAATAAACATATAACACAAGATTTTTGAATTTGAAAATAAAGTATAGCTTGAAACCAATATTAAATGGATATTGAGAAATAAAGGACAAAATTCAAATAAGAGAAAGAAAACACACACACATGCACACATATATATGTATATATATATGTATGTATATATATATATATATATATATATATATATATATATATATATATATATATATATATATATGAATGCAATAAACTGACGACGAACAGTGCAAAACTAGTATCTAACTAACCTGAGCGCTTTCGACTCTTAATGAGTCTTTTTCAAAGGCATATACAAAACATACACAAGACAAACAAATAAAACACAAAACCGTTGTGTTTGCAAAACTCTACATGGCTGTTTCTACATGAATTAAACCTTTA
>JAECUM010027000.1:0-23904 GCA_016617855.1 Megalonaias nervosa | reverse complement strand
TAAGAAAAAACAACAATAAATTGATCGAGTGTGGGTTTGTTTACTTTCGAATATTCTATATCTGATTATGCATACATCTAAAATATTCTATCTCTGATTATGCATACATCTAACTTAGTTGTCTTTGTGCAATAATTTATTTTGCTCAGGTTGGGTTTGTTGGTGGTGTTGGATTGGGGTTGGAAACAAAGAAACTATCTTAGATCAATTAAATCACATATTCTCCTTCTTCTCTTTTCTCGGTTTTTTCTTCGATATGGCCAATGATGGCAACAGATTTCTGAAGTTTTGTTTCTTTTTGTATGCAAGATTATCTGTAAGTTCAGTTGCATCTATTAGTTGATTTCAATTGATGTGTTTTGATCTCATTTTTGTTATTTGCAGTAATTGTGCTGAATTGCGCTGTCTTGTGATATATAGTGCATTTGACACTAATGCCGAAGGGCTTTCCTTATTTGTATGCATAGTCTTGTTTAACTCCGTGTTCTTGCATTTTTAACTTGTATGGGTATATATCTCAATCCTAAGTGTTGATTTTTCAACCCTTATGCATGTATATTTCTTTAACCCTTGCACGTGCATACTTTCCATTTCCATAGATAGATAGATAGATAGATAGATAGATAGATAGATAGATCATACAAATAACACATATGCTAGTTTTATTGCTATATATAAATACGGTATGTGTTATTTGTATTTCGTTTCCGTTTATAGCTATGTTAGACTTTAGTGACTAAACGTTTGATTATGTTGAGCCGTGTGTTGGGAAGATTTTTATAAGACTGAGATAGATGTGAAAGTGAAACTGTATTTGAAAGTTGATAACTCTGAAAATTGGTATGAAATACTGAAGGGGGCGGGGGAGAGCGTTATTGACTCTCACTGCTCGGAGCACAGCGCAGCTGAAATAAGCTATATTTAACGGGTTTATGTCACTAAGAAATAGAAGGTCGAACAAATATAGACATTATATTATAGATATATTACTAACAGCTGCATTGACAGAAGAATTCATTACGCTGGAATATAACACTGTCAAAATTAATCTAATCACATATATACAATCACGATGGGATAAAACTATAATATAAAAAATTCTTGAATATGTTCTGTTGTTTAAAAGAGGGTATCTGAACACCAACATCTGTGCCATTGTGTAGACAACTCAATACAAATGAGGCCTGAAGATGGATCAGTTGTTAATGTAACAGTTTACAAATCAGCATCATCAATTAAAAGTGAGCATGCTGCTTATTGTGATTTTGAAATTTGCATCGTACCACACACGTCCGTAGCGTCCATGACGCATGCCACACAACTGTAACAGCGATGAACATCATACAGATATTCGTTGCTAAAGGGAGCATCCTTTGGACACGTATCACAATGGTGTTCCACCTTAACAACAGTAACGCTGGATAATGGAAATATTTAAACACTGCATCAGGGTATTACATGTACCTTATGTAAATTAATCAATGTTACAGACCAAACATTTTGGAAGGTACTGATTGCAGCATTTACAAGAGGTTGGGTAGATTTGTCAAAAATAGTGTCCAACCAATTGAGATAAAAGAATACTCAGGGAATGACTTTCACTTAAGAAGTCGAAATGTATTTCAGTTCAACTAACATTTGTCGCATTTGTGATAAAAAAAAGAATCGTATAAACAAAGTGCAATATCATGATCACTATACAGCGTTTCTGCACATAAATAAATGCAATATAAAATTTTTAAAATATCCAAAATTCACTCCAGTTGTCATTCTTAATTTGTCAGGCTATGAATCACACATTTTCTTTAAGTAGCTGGTCAAATTAAGTGAGCATGTTTTCTATAGTCATTGGAAAAAAGAACGTACATGATGTCAAGTTCGTTGACACAACGAATTAGTTTAGGGACATGACAAATACATACTTGATGAAAGACGTTTACCTGCATGATTACATGGATATTTTTTAATAGATTCGATGATACAATACTAACCAATATGCAAAACACTCGTGCTCATCTTTTGGCGACTTAAATACATCCAGCTACAATTACTATTTTGTAACTACTGTGGTTTGTATGGTGTCACAGTTCCACCTTTAAACATTAGGTGACTTACACGACTGTTATGTGAAACACATTCCTCAATATTGTTTGACAATTTCGTGGCAAGCGTTTTGTAATATCTGAGCTAAATACCATAAACCTGATTTAGGACATCATTAAAATGCTCCAACTTTATCTCATGATGCGTCCTTAGAAACATTAGGAATTGAAATTTCTGTTAGACTATGACATGTTTTTATTCTCAGTAGTGAACTTAGACCTTGGAGTTTGTATGATACCACGTAGATAAGCCAAATCAAATAACGAATGCTACTCAGACATTGATGAAAGTTTAAAAACTGATGGCAATTACAAGATGTCATGGTTAATTCAAGACTCCATTAATGCATACGTTTGGGTCATGAACAAATACATGCCGGTAAAATACATGAGGTAAAAATCTTCACATCAGCAAATCATAACAAAGCAGACGACGATAGAAGGGCCTCTGTTAGAAATAAGTGATATAATTTTCACAGGTTCCTTTAAGAACTACATTTGTGCGATCACTTCAACGGCTAAACAAATAATTTGATACCATATGAAAATCATTTATCTCCAGTGCAAAATAATTAGATAAATGATTCAAGGCTATAGGACCAGTTGTACCAAACGTAATGAGTACGTTGAGAAAACGTGTAGTAGATACATTATGTACAATTAAATTTTATGAACACAGCTCTCTTATTTAAACAGGGACCTTGGCCGAATGCGTACATAGAACGGAATACGAGTTTAATAGACAAATTTAAAAATGATTTGAAATGGACTCGTTCAAAATGATGAATAGTTCGGTATTCGGGAAACTGATAGAAGATGTAAAAATAAGAACAACAGTAAAACTATAATCCAGATGAAAATAACTTTTACAAATTTCAGAATGTTATATCGTTCGCCAGAAGGAAAAATACTGACGATAAAATGGTGGTAGTAAGTCAGAAAAAAGAAAGTCAAATTAACCATATCGACCTGGTGCAAATTGCTGTATCAAATGAAAACCACAGGAATATATAGAGGATCTCAAATGGGTAATGATTTAATATTGGATTTATGAAACGAGTTGAATAATGTCCAGCTTTTGCGAGCCTTGGCGAGCAAAAGCGGACATTATTCAACGAGTTTCATAAATTTAATATTAAATCATTACCCATTTGAGATTCGTTTTATCACATAGTTTTTATTTCAGTGGAAATTATTTAGATAGAAAGAAGAACTAATAATTTCGTTCATCCTGACAGATGGTGCACCTTTCATTTGCTGTGCATAAAATATAATCCCAAACAAAGTTGAACTGGTAAAAGTACATTGTACTTTTTTACAAATTATAAATCAAAGAAAAAGCTTCCATCCGAATAAACAGAATATTTTATAACGACAAAATCATTTTTCAAAACAGAATGATCAATGCGATGTGATGCTGCCACATTGTTTGATACGGTACACAGTACAGTAGGCCTAGAGTACATGTTTACCCTAAAATGTCACTTTCAGAACTAAACATTACATTGTTGCGATTTTCATGTGAAATAGGATTACTGGATGCAAAAATTCCCACATTTACTGCAATGCATTTGTAACCGGATATTTGCAGTATTTGATTTGGAACAATAGATTGTACAGAAGACGTAAACAAATTTCTATTCCAGTCGGATTTGCGTCCCATATATACTGTGTAAAGATGCTGTGGTTGGATAATGTTCTGTCATTTAGGAGACCCATTTATGTCCAGATTCTTCTGTGAACAGAGGTGAGTTTATTTACTTCTTTAAGTTAACATTTAAACCACGCTTGTATATACGGTGGATTCAATATCTGTGTTACAGATATACCGCCCCCTCCCCGCCACCTGCTATCAAATAAGCAATACCCTTAGTTTTACTTCTTATTGTTGTTCTTGTCTTGTAGTTTTACGCCATTTTTCTTATGATGATATTGTTAAACATGACATAACAAACCCCTGTGGGGGTATCATATCCATATTCAGACAGCCGAGATAATTTTTCCTCAATTTCCTTTCGCGAGTCGAGTTAAAAAATGGCCGCCAAAAAATGTTCATTCAAAACAAAACATTCCAGAAGGCGGGGTTAAAAACTTTTTCCCACGATCCCAGCCAATCAGTAAAAAGAATACTGCACAAAAATTTCATGGGCTTATTTGGACCAATCAGAATCACATAAAGTGATATGTTCACACGTATAATATCAAAAATATGAAACTGCACACACTGTAGGCGAAGTGTACCGACTATGTGATAAATAATTTATATGTCGGGGGCCCCGAGTGGCCGAGTGGTCTAAAGCTCTCTCCGTTACGGATCACTGCCATCTCACCTCTGTCTGCGCGGGTTCGAATCTAGGATTCGGCGAATGTGGATATGTGAGAAAGCTTGCCAGTAGCTTCTCGTAGGTCGGTGGTTCTTTCCGGGGATTTCCCGGTTTCTTCCTCCACCGTTAATACTGGCCGCCATGTATAGTCTATCGTGTGCTGAAAAATGGCGTTAAGCCCCACAACAACAACAACAACAAATTTATATGTCACGGAATTGTATAAATCTCTCTATTTATTTAATACATGTACTCGGGTTTCGTTTTTTTTTTGTGTACAACGATACCCGAGGGTGATTTTTGTATATTGTACATTATTTCCAGACAGTGGGTTCCGTTCATCCTATGCCGCACGTACAACGTGCTTTCGATAGGAAAAACCGAATTTCACAGACGATATAGGCTACATCGTCTGTGTATAAATGCCTCACCCTAAAGTGATATATTCACATTACGGAACGTTTTGTCAGTAAGCATATTTTCAGCTGTAGAGCTATGTAATTTATACATTCCTTATGTATATTATTTCTTTTGTATATTGTAAGTTATAGCTATTGTTGGTATTACCACCTTCATTTTTGTATGTTTTCAATGTAGCTTTAGCTTGCGTAGCATAACGCAAATATTTTTCTATTCTTGTTTGTGACTTGGCAAGAGATCTTATATTAGCAATACAAAGTTGCATTTTATTAAGAAACGTTTAATACCATATGAATCTCGTCGGACACAGGTTCACTTTTGAACCTGTTTATTGTTCTGTAATATTGTTTCGATAATGTAATTTACATAACTTACCGTATATAACGTCATTATATGCCTGTGTCATGAATAGTACACGGTATTAGTTGTATTTTCAGCTGACCAGGGTGACCAGAGTGAACATCGCAGCTGTATAGTGACTAGAGTGACCAGGGTGTAGAGCTCACCACTGATCAGAGGGATCGTGGTCGACGTGTTACCAGCTACAGAGCTAACTACAGAAGGAATTGAAAGGTGGTCGGTGACTACCTGTAATGATACTTACTTGATTGACCAGTGTGACTGGTAGCCCAAGTGTAATTTGACGGAGTGTTTTTGTGTTACTCCATGTATGTAAGCTTTTAGCCGTGGGTTAATTTTTGGGGTTTTGTTATACCCCTTGTTTTGGGAGTGTATAAGATATTTTTGTATAATATCTCTCCAATCCAATTACCACATTTTACTATTTGAGTAAAACAATATCTCATTTTTCACTAGTTAGTGAATACTTCATTTTTTACTATTGAGTAAAACACCCATTATTTTCATCGTGTGAAATTGCTGTGATTTGTTCACCTTTGTCCTTGTACTATGTAAAGTCATTCATTTGTATTTATATTTGCTGCATTTTTAGGTTTCGTGCGTAATTATGTTAATTTCTCCAATATTTGGACCCATACACGCACGTATCATATTTGTTTTTTTATTTAAACCGTACATCAATAAACATTGTATTTGCATTACGATCAACAGTGTTCTGTTTTTAAGTCCGAAATCCCAATTCGGTTATCTTGTTACAAGAGAATTATGAACTGTTGCATAAATGAATGAATAAATACAAAATAATAGCGATAAAAGCCTGTATGCATATAAATCCTCGGAATGAGAAAGAGACGACAGACAGAGACAGAGAGACCGAGAGAGATGAGACAGCTAGAGAAATAACTAGACAGTGACAGAAGATAATTTAAGTTGGAATGCATCAAACAAATATTTCCCTTGGCATTTTACAGTTATTAAATCTGCACTTTTTTAGTAATTGAAGTAGTTTGTACATGTTTGGTGTCTGCCTAAAATAAGGATCAATAAATTACTTTCTAAGTGAGAAATATATAGGACAGTTTAATACAAAACGATATTCATCTTCGATCTCATTATTTACACATTGTTCACATATCCATTCATGTTCTTTTCCTATATGTCTAGCAGTCTCGATATTTAATGGGTGTGACGAAACCCTTAATTTACTTAAAGCCTGTCTGTGGCTGGTATTAGCAATTCTTCTAAGATAAGAAGTGCTTTCCAACTTATCTTTTATATTTTTATATGTATGATGGTTCAGAAGCAACTCCTGAACGCTAGTCAGAATGAAATCGGTTTTTTAGTCTTTGGTTAAAAAGCTAGAAAAAGGAAGATATATGGACTGAATTAACATAATACCAGACTACTCCAAATCCTGAAGTCAATAGAAAAGTTTTCACATCAAAAAACCAGTTTTTATAATTTTTAATAACATTGTATAGCTTTTGGCCGTGCTCATTTAAAATTATTCAGCCAAAATACATAGTGTAATGACCAGTGAGCGGACACAAACCATAAGTCGATTTATTTATATTCATTGTCAATATTTATTGTATGGCAAAATTTATCTCTGTTGTTTTCAGTCTCCCAAATGAATATATTATAATGATTAAATGGATCTTCAGTCATAAGCGTTTTTTACAAGCTAGACAAATAGTTAAATAAAATTAATATTCTATAATTATATCGTTTGTTTTAATTAAATCAGAATATTTGTTTATTATTATAATTAAATTTTCATGTCTAGACTTTAGAGGCCTTTTCATTTCCTGCAGAAAATGGTTGATATAAGCAATTGGTTATTTATACTTTACCTTCGTACGTTAATTTTCTCTTTTTCACAGTATTATACGAAAATATTCCCTTTCAATGGTATATTCTGCTCGGATAGTTTAACTTAGTAAATGTCGAATGTCGTATCAACAGTAAATTGATGTGTGCTGTTGCCAGGTAAGCGGCTTATTTTATCTTGCATGCAAAACCAACAATCTTAATATCAAATCTCTGTTCCTACGATTTAAGCCCTCAAAGCCTAAGGTTGGATACAAAGCACTGGCAACCAACCCTTGACAAGACTGATTATGCAGAAAAATATTGATTTCTTTATCACATGCACGTAGTCTACAACACTTCGGAAGTACGAGTTTGATTTATGGGATGTATACAGTTAAAACAAAATAAATCAGACAATATGCCTCTGATACCCAATTCAATATAAACTGTGATAATAAAATTCTATTGTGAGGGAGGTGGGTTAAAAATTACTACTACTAATAATATTATTTCTAAGTGTTGTTTTGTCCCACATCTTTACCTATTTCCAGGGGTGTCACTAGGGAGGTGCGGGGGGTGCGGACTGCATCATGTGACACCATCAGAGGGGGTGACACCAAAATGACTATAAAATGTTTGAATTTTTGTGCAGGAATGAGGTCCATGGGGATGACACCATGAGTTTCTGCACTGGGTGACACCAAGCCTAGTTACGCCACTGCCTATTTCATCACTGAAATATCACCATCCACCCATCCCCACAAAATAAGAGGGCTTAGATGATTCTGATCAAGGTATATGACAGGCACTGTTCGTTTTTGTATTCAAGATTTTTTCTTAATAGTGCTATAATCGCATCATGTATTTTTCGTTAATATGTCCTTTAAAATTTATTATTATTATTATTATTATTATTATTATTATTATTATTATTATTATTGATATGTTAGTGGTGGCGATGAATGGGGGTTCTGGCTAGGTGAGGAAATATTCTTCCTCTACTATTGTGTTATGGGGTTTCTGGCACACTTTAATTTTCTGTATAACAAAGATGGAGTTTCCGATTTGGTCTTGGAGTGTTGATCGATCGGAATTGAGCAATGAGAGCAAAAATGAGATACCTGACTTAAGTGAAGAAGAGTCTCAGTAATGGTTGAAGTATGCGAAGGAGTTGACAGTGCATGCAAATAAGGATCTGTATTATGGGCCTGAAATGATTTATTGCGTAGAGAGCGAAGAAGAAGAGAATGAAGAGTGGGTAAAACATAGTTATAGTCATCAACGTCCAATGCAGCGATATAATCAGCAGTATTACTTAGAAAATAAGTTGAAGCGTTTTCATTTTTCGGGGCCCCAGCAAGATGAGTTTTATTACTGGTTGAATAAGGTGACTGTGTTCAGTTGGTAGGTCCTGCAAAATTTATAAAATCTGAGTATGTGTTCAAGAGGATCTTTGAGAAGATAGGTCTTCACGAGCATGTGGCGAAATGTAAGACAGTCTCTGGGAAGGGATTGACTGAAGAATATGATAAGATTATTTCAGAAGCGCTATTGTAGTCAAGGAGGCTGTTGAAATCCACGAGCTGAATTTTTCAGGATAGCCAAACCACTTGACGAGCGATTTTTTCCCTTTGGTAGAGATCACTTTTTTTTAACTCTGAAGATATATTGTTCGGTTTTTGTAATTCCTACTCGTAAAAAGACCCTTAGCTGGGTTCTCCTGAAGAATCTTTGAGTGTGTAGGTGATTCAAATGGTTTTCTGAATGGTATCGACGACAAAGACTTCTTCAGTCCAGTTAGGAGTGTATCCTTTTTCGAAGGTAGTTTTTTGTCTGCTGATTGTGACGTGATCCGCTGCTTAGAATTTGGATCTAAAACATAAGGCCTCTGCGACCTTTTGTTTTTGGTCATGAAAACCCTGTGGGTTTATTGAAGAAGCTTCCGCTGGAGTCATTCAACTACTTTGATGCCAGGCATAACTGTATTGGTCGACGATGTCTGGCAAGAAATCCAAGTATCGGTGGGTATTATCGCTGTTGAATCTCTTTCACATGCGATTTCTGAGAATTCTGTTAACCGTTCGACGGCAGAGACTTTGATGGGATTATGCGAGCTGTACAAGATGATATTATTTTTTGAAGCCAATCTGAGACGGTTTTGTTATAAAATTCACTTCCGTGATCTGCCCAGAGTTTATGAGGCTTTCGTGTAATGCTATCCAGTACTTCCACGATAGTTTCCTTTTTGCTTTTGAGAGGAATGACCCATGCATATTTACTGAAGACATCGATAACTGTCATGAGATATTTAGAGTGATCGTTGTACGTGCTGTAATCTCTCATATCGACGAGATCTGCTGACCATATCTCATCTATGTACACAGCGATTCCTTGCTTATGTTTAGTACTAATGATGCTACGTACAAGAGCTCGATCTACACGTTCTCTGAAATTTTTAGGCTTGAGTTCTTTTAAGTCCCACAGCATGACTTGATCGCAGTGGCTGATCGTTTTCATTCAATTGCTGTTCTAAGGGATTTCATGGTCCTGTATATTTATATTCTGGAAGCGTCCATCCAGCACGAGGTTTGGGAAGTTTTCCGATGACAGCGTGGACATCCATGGCTGCCCCGAGAATTTGTCGATGTTCCACATCCTTTGCAGTCTCTCACGCACAGATTTCTTTCCACGCAAAGGTCCTTGCAGCTCATATCGTGATCGTAGTGTCTGCAATGGTGCATTTTGTATACAAAGTAATTACACTAAGCTTTACCGGTGACAATGTGTGATTTTTTAGAACTACATACAACACACTTCGATTTAATCATGTGTCCATGATTTTGGTGACCACCTCGACGGTGTCGACACTCTCCATTTTGGCTTTACACTTCAGATACCACGAATTCATGAGGGTTATATGAGGGGTGGATATTGTTTCAGATCTAAGACGGTCTCGACGGGAGATTGTCCATCCTATGTTGTTTGGATGTAGTCGATGGAGTACCATCCACAGGTGCTACCTTCGACATTTTGAAGTTGTAACGAGTTATACACAGCTCCTTTATGCGCTGTGTGGAGATATCGCACGACTTCATCGGAAGGAGGTAAACCAAACGAATCGAAATACTCATCATCCCTATGAGGATCGTTCACAAAGGCTACCCAGTGGGTGCCATATCCATCGTAATAATTTTGCAGGTTAATGATGCAGCTCTCGTCGGAGGTGATATGTTCAGGAAGTCGATCTTTAGAAAAGACACCTCGGAAATTTGGAATGCTGGATCCTAAGAGGTTCTCCAGATCGAAGTTGCTTAATACCTTTTTTTCGCATGCCTTTCACCTGCGTGGTTCCAGGCAGCTGTAGTCTTTTCCGATGCCAAGCAATACTGGCAGTAAGGATCCAGCGACCCCTGCTAACAGAGGTCCGACGAATCCTCCTTGTTTGGACAGCTGCGCTGCGGAGAAGTTCAGAACGAGACCTTTTCGCTCAGCCTTATATTTAGCGACAAAAGTTGCTTGACGATGCGTCAGCATGAGTCTATCAGGTCCCATGAGGGCTGAGACCTTCAACCTCACTGAGACAGGTCTTTTGTGCGTGGCTGCCACAGAGACACTTTTTCTCTGCTGTGGTGAAAGCATGATCTCGACTGGAACGTACCACCTGGTTTTATATGAAATGTTGTTATTATTTTCGTTTCCTTGGCTTGGCACGGTTGGCATAGCTAGTTGTCGATGTGATATAGGCTCGCTTTTGACGAGCTCCTCTGCCCAGCACTATCTTTTGAGTACTTGCGGTGATGACCCCTGTAGCTTCAGCCAGTCATAAAGATGCATGGACGAAAACAAATAACTTGGGAGCCATGGTCTTGACAAAAAGAATGATCGCATCAGCTATTCCCTGACCGTCGCGTCTGCGCTTAGTTGACTTCTTTTCTGGTCATGGTTGTCTATACAAGGATATTCATTTTTCGATTGAGTACGTCTAGCGTCATGAATCGATCTGAGTTGACCAGTGCGTAACAGAAGTAATTGTGATCACCAGCCTCATTATTGATAGTCCCCCGGATTTCGATGGCGTCAGGGGAGTCTTTGACATGTTCGGAATGTTTGGAAACATCAAAGTGGAAGATGGGATACAAGTTAGCAAAATCGTCCAGCGAGATCTGCGTGGCTGTATTCACGTCATGATACTTTTGCATGGCTTCCATCAGAATCATATCCGCGTGAGAATAATTTCGTGTTGCGACAGCGAAGTTGCATTCGAATTCTCGCTCTGGGTATTGTCTGGAGTTGATGCGGACGTAAATGCGAGTTAGTACTAGATTCTTAAACACATGTTTGTTTTTGGTTTGGTCATCGCGTTGACCTCCCCACCGAAATGCCACGAAGATGTGTCTGAGAAGTTCGCTGCCTCAGTTAGTGGATACTCTCCACGACGTAGTCTTCTCAGTACCCGTGAACCGTTGCATGTAAATGCGGTGTTGTTTGAAGTAGAGTTTGTTGGTGAATCTGGCCAACGTCGATTCCAATTCGAGCATATGAACCGTCGATGGGGTGATTTTTGACATCGACAGCGACAACCACGTCATGATAAGTTGTCTATCAGCAGGAACTGCGGATCTGTACATGTATTGCGCGGGTGAGTCTCCTTCCAACACAAGCGTATGCATGACACATCTGAACACAGTGCGGATATCTCGGCACGCTCCGAAGATGCTGCTGAGGGGAAGCATTATGCAGAGCTCCTGGCTAGTATCGGTAAGAGCACGTCGAGCTGCAAATCCCACGTCGTAGGTATCAGCAAGTGCAAAAGCAAAATTGGTTCTGAAAAGTGTTGCAGTTAAATTAGCTCCATCCGCCACAGCTGCTGCTGGAAGAACATCTGCATTGGCAGGAAATTTGTTACTCACCGCTGCGCCCGTGTTGGTATCTCTAAACCATCACATGTTAGTAGCGCACGATCGCGTGTAGTCATCGCTGTACATGATTAAGTTCAGGATGGTGCTGGGTTGAGGTAAGTAGCCATTGATTTCTTCCACGGTCTGATTGTCCAGCTGATAATGCGCAAACTTGAATAACGATCAGCCGTCATTTTGGAGCGTGAATGCGCACTGTCCACACAGCCCGTTTTCGCCTCTTTATTTTTTCATTCGTTCCTCCTCCAGCTTTCTCCTTTGGGTTTGCTCACAAATTTGTTTTCGAAGATGATGCTAACAATATGCTGTTTTTTCTTTCTGGAATGATATCTCTCAAAGATTTCCAACCACTCTTTGCTTAAAGTTGAAGGACATCTATAACCTATTTCAGCTGCCAGTTCATTCACAGCTTGGTTAATCCTATCTCTCTCACGTTTTTTGCTAATTCCTCTTCCGAAAACTCTTTCTGAAACTTTGCATTTTTAGGCTTAATCCGTTCTTCCTCTTTTCTGAGCGTGTCGAGAGCAGATTCGGTAACTTTATTTTCCTTTTCCATCTTTTTCAGAGATGCTGTTGTTTCTTTTTCTTTTGTCTCATTTTTTCAGTTCAACCTTCCTGGCTTCTCCTTTTGTTCAGCCTCCGCTCGACTCATCAGCTCTGTTGTTGTTGAGTCGATTTCAGCGTATTCATAAGCTGATCTTGCTTGACATCGTACGTTGTTTTGGCCTCGTCTATTTTTGGCAGGAGGGGTTGGAACAACTCTCCAGCCACATCAAGCTGAAACGTGTGCCACATCAAGCTGAAACGTGTGCTGACCCACTTTGTCCTCAAGAACGCACTTCTACAGATCGGAATCGAGTTTTTCCACAGGCTGCATCTCATCTGGATCCCGTATTGTGAAAACATCAGAAAAGGAATCTCCAAACCCGTACAGCGTGTTGTATTTGTCCTGATGATGATTAAGCGTATAAATGATCACTCAATCGTACTTGAGCATGTTATTGAGTAGCATGTTCATGTGAAGATTGGTTTTTCCTCTACCGGTCGGATCCACGATCATGTAATGGCAATCCGGCATCAAGAAATGATGAGGATGCTCTTTGGTTTTTTTCCTTCGGTTAAAGTTGATGATGTTCATTTTCTATGTACCAGTTTCGCCAGCAAAATCATGTCTTACACCTCCTTTGATACGCTGATTGGATCGGGAAGATTTTTTCAGTCAATCAAAATGATAAAGTCAGTCGCTCTGGGGATTCCATGCAGGGTCAACTCAACATGAGCGGTCATGGTCTCACCAGTCTGGAAGATGTGAATTATCTCCCTCCAGAGGCCAATGCCACACGATGGTCTCACGTGAATAGACTCGCGCAGACTGAATTATCCTTGGCGGGTAGAACGTTGGCCGGAAATCGTAATATGGGTGGAATGAGTGTATATGGACTTCATTCAGCGACGGCGGGATCTTCTCAGCCCGTAAGAACCTCAAATCTCGAGGTATCGGTGGATTACAAATACGATAAAACGGGTGGTACAGTCAGTGGCAATATCGCAGTGGCTGGCACGTTTTTCATAGCAGGTCAAGTCACGAGCGATATGGGTATGTCCTCGCCAATGTCTGAAAAAAAACGTCTACGAATCCACGACGTGTAAGAGTGTACAGTGGACTCAACACAAGATCGACGATGTTGTATCACTTTGGATCTTCAGATCGTTCCATCTGGATCAAGAGTGAGGCGTGTGGAAAGTATACACCCATCACCGTTCAAACGGTAGAAGGATTTCTCATCAACAACTCCAGTTACTACAATTTAATGGATGTCAATGATAGTCAAATTATTCTGTACAGAACGACAACGATGCAAAACCAAAAGCTTTATGGAATTCCTACCATATGGCCCATCACCGATAACACTCAAGCAACTTAATATTCCCAGCTCAGCTCGTTTGGAAGCACTAAATTATCTACGACAGGAGGGACCATGACGGGAGTGATCACCATGTCAGGAATTGCCATTAAGGGTCTTCCCACGACGACTTCGTCGAGCGACGATACCACGGCGAGTTATGGAAATGTGAAGAATTTTGTGCTGTCACGCGCTGGTGGATGCGTGACGGGTGATCTCAACAAGGATTACAATAAAAATTTCATTCAATCAACACCTTCCAATGATATCGACGTTGTCAATAAACTCTTCGTGGACACACGTCGAGTGAAAAACAACACGGGGTTGATTCCACCGCTGTCTGGAAATACAAATAACCGAAATGGCATTACCGTCTCTGCATCGTCGGAATACTCTACGCTGCACAAAGCCTACTTCGTCTTTTTCATTCCTGTACTGCTGGCTAGTGCTACGAGTGAATGGGCCACGACTGGTATCACCTCTAATTTCTGGCTGAAAGCCAACTCTTTTTCTGTGTCGATATGTCAGTTTCAGCTGCGAGGACGTGTGGAAATGAATGTGGAGTTGAATGATGCGAGAAATGTGGGTAAATAATCCTTGGATGAATTCTACGAACGATGGAAAGATCATGACAAGAGACCGTCTCATCTGTCTGTTGGAAACATGCGGCAGAAACAGCTCAGAGAGGCCATCTACCGATAATGGACGGTCTTTAATTTTGTAGTGATCGAGAGTCAGCACGGTTAGTTAGGATCATATCTTTCACGAATTACATCCAAACCTCGTGGACGCCATCGTAAGAGCAGGCTATGTCAAACGGCGACGATTTGGTCGAAAGGAAGACGACGAGGCCCATCAAAAAAAGATCTTGACTGCATGGACAAAGTGGTGTCATGAAAACGCTTTCGCGGTAATCGAGCACTGCGTGACAAGCGTAAGTTTTCTTTTAGCAGATAGGACTGGAATACGAGGACCTAGATACGATCCTGGATGTGATGGTGCTCGATGATCGTCCTGATGGTAGTGACACCAGAGATGAGGTGCCAAAACCTCCCGAAGATGTTCTTGATGTTCATCAATATTTGGAGGTTCTGTTCTACATTCATGTGTGCCATCACAGTGAAAATATCAATGTGGACCTTCTCGCGTCGGCGTATCATTATCTCGAAAGTATCACCCTACATCGAGCTGAGATTGAATATCTGCTTGCAGCCTCAGGCATCCATGAGCTACCTAAAGGAAATTTTGTCACCTATCCTTCAGCAAAAGCTGACCTAAAAACCACCATCGTGAGCAGATAACTCGATGTGTCCAAATATGTACAAATGAGATGGCCCAGCTCTGAGGCGTTTGTCGAAGCGCTTAACGTGGCCATGATAGAGTATTAAAAAGTCAATCTCAACTCAGACAAAATCGCTCTAGCCTTTCATCATCTTTTTGGTATCATCGCTAACTTGATCTAGCAGTGTATGCACTGAACTCACTTTCCTCTCACCTGTCTTGAGACGATACAGATAAAGCATCCCTGCAGATAGTGGAAAACCAGGTGAAGATTAGTCAGAAAACCACCATCCATACCAATCTGGATTTAAGTACTAGAGGTACCTCAGAGATGCTCGAGAATGTGCGTGCGAGACGATTGAACATTGAAAAGTACATGATCTTCTTGCATGTGAACCTCACTGATCTAGAGTCGACACTGAAATGATTAACTGATATAAGAGAACGAAACCCATCCTCGACTTTAACCATATCGACGTAAACTTGTCAGTAAAGCGGCGTCATGAACTAGAATCGTATTATCTCTATTATCACCGAAGAGTCTATGTCTACAAGCATGCGTTCCTACGTTACAAGAGCATCCTCAGAGTCATTTCGATGATTCGGATGGCTGTGAGGGCCACTGGAGTCATCACCACAGGGGCAATGGCGAATCCGATGATGTTGATTTTATCCGGAGCAGAACTTACCATGCGGACGATGATGAAACGTATCGAGCCACGGACAGAGGCCAAAATAATAGTACCAAGCAGGCTATGCTATCCTATAAAGAATGTTCAACAAGATCTTATCGTATCTAAGTGAAGCTCTTTTGGACATGTCATTGCTGATGAGTGAAATCATAACCATGGACGATCTCATCGTGGATGTGGGAGGAAATCAGTGCATGTCGCTCAGCCAGTTTGAAAAAAATTACGATCAGATATATAGAGAGAACGACGACGACGAGGTCTTTGCTACCGATGCGATCTTACATCAACCAGAGACTCGTCATCAAGCCATCGCGACGGTACTACGATATAATGTTTCTGTGACCATCGAACTGACATTGACCAAAACCCAAGTATCAACGACAACGCAAGTTAAGTGTACCATGGATACACGATATAAGACATATGTCATCGTGGAAAATCGAAAGGATGTCGAGGATGATATCGTGAACACTTTTCATCTCAACATCGATATCAGCGTGGCTCTCGCGATCACCAAAGTAGTTGGAAATAGAAACGATCTTGTGTTACGAGAACTCAACGACAATGGCATGCTCAAAATCGTCTATGATGGAGATCTCATTTTCAAACACTGCATCTCTTGCATGCATCGAGAGGATCACCTCAAGTTGTTGTACAGATCAGTAGAATAACACAAAAAATAATGAAAACATGATGTTTGAAAAACTTTTCTGTTCTTCTGGCCTTATGTCAAAATTACACAGTCGATTATCCGAGGTGTCTCCGTTGAAAGACAGAATATCCGATGGGAACCACTCCACGATGAGCTTCAAACACAAAACGATGACGGTACAACGTATTCCTCACTGTTTGAAGAAACACATGAACTATGGAGTAACCAGTAGTGCTGAACCTCACCACGTGCCTGACTTTTGTGCGTACGCTACGCACCTCTCCCTCAACATTAGCTTCGTAACGACTAAACACGGGATGCACTTTCCACGTCATGCTTAATCTTAGTCAGAAACTCGTTGAACAACGCTGAATGGTTTTTGGATTTCTGGGTGGGTTTTGCTATTTCGCAGTGATATTTAACCACCCTGATGTTTCGTCCACCACAGCGCTGACACACTTGAAATTGACCTCCAACTCTTTCCTGACATCCAAGCAGAGTTTCATCCCGGGACTTCCACGCTTAAAAAGAATTTAATGCTGTGCTGAAGTACTCTCTCGTACATGACTTGTTACACTTTTCCGTGCTTCCCTGTGGTAACCACACACTTATTCGTCCCACTCAGAGGCATTGTGCTATACAATAGATTAAATTTATATCGCACAACCAATTAAAGAGACGAAAAGACCGGACTATGTTATATAGCATCTCTATCAGCGAAAGGATAGACTAAACTCTTCCCTAGTATGAGTGGAATATGATCCAGGAAAAGAGTTTATCCTTTGTTATGTCATTGCTCGTCGACTAAGGAGCATCACTCAATCGTTGTCAGCAACAATATTGCCCTATCCCAGATCGAATGTCACTCTGCTTGAACGAGTCAGAAGAGATCTCAGGACGATGCCAAAACAATATCGTTTACGTCGTGAGTACAAAGCACTATCTTGACCAGAAATCCTTACCACGCAGCAGTACCTAAAGCAACTGCAAAACAAATACAAAGCTCTGACGGGATAAACAGCTCAGCCTTCCAAACTCCTACGACTTCAGCATGAGATCCTACGTCGATCACGTCGAACTGATGTGGAAAAAAAAAACTACCCAAAATCAATCTACAAGCTCTTCAACGACAACGCGATAAGATCATAGGTCTTCCATCACCCGGACCTGCTGAAAAGCTTACGGAGGTGCTGAAAAAGGATTTATTTACGATCATCCTTACATTCTTCAGCGCGGAGTTGAGAAGAAACTCCTGCAACGCATCCTACACCCTACGATCAAAACAGAACTACACGCACACACACCCATTAAACTTGGAGTAGCTTTCAACATTCATCACGTCAAGGAACACAAGAGCATGAATGTGTGGATCAAGGTGAAATCTCTCATCGTGTATCGCAGTGATGATTTCAGTCGCATCGTCAACGTTGCCTGGTCGTTTATCCAGCGTCACATCGAAGATTATCAAAAGTCAGGCTCAGCATGGGTCTTCGCCGGAATCAATTCTATCTCGTTTCAAACTTCTAAATTCACACCACTAACGAGAAGCAGGTACGTACATCTACCCAAACAAATCCTAGCTACCAAAGCCTGTATCAATGTTAAAAACAACGATGACTATTGCTATGGGATATCCTTTCTGCCGAGGAAAATGCCGATCGCGTTTCCAAGTACAAACCGTATTTTAATACTCTCCATACCACAAGAATCACCTTTCCTGCAGCTGTCAAAAACGTCCCTAAATCGAAAGCACTCAACGAGGGACTCTCCATCAATGTGTTTGGACTCGATAACAAGAAAGCGGGAGATAAGCACTTCCTGGTCTATCCACTGCTGATCTCTCCCACAGCCTCACAACAGCATCAATTTATTGCATTACCAAAACCATTTCCTGTACATCAAAGACTTCAGCCAGTTATGTCGATCTCAATACACGCAACATAAAAGTCACGGTTATTTCTGTTATCGCTGCTTGCAATGCTTTCCTCGAACACAACGGCTGCATGAACACATCTCGTCAGGATACTATCAAGAGCTACAAGTCGTTCAGATGCCATGCGATTGAACACTACAATTCAAACACCACTACAAAATATACGCACACACGTTGATTCGGAAGCAATCCTTGAAAAAGTACAGGTACCCTATTATAATCCAATCCATTCTTTTACTCAAGTAGCACACAAGCACCTCCCATGCGCGATCGGCTATAAAACCTGCTGAGCTGACGATGCACGTTTATCTTCGACGTATCAACAGGAACGATGTGAGGACTGCGTGGTCTGGTTCTTTGAGCAACTAGTCACTGAATGGAAACGCATCAGCGATCTCCGAAAAAATCCAACGTCACTCACACCACTCACCTCCTCACAACTGAGACAGCACATCTCAGCACAGCAATGCCACATCTGCGAAGAGTACTTTCAACCTTATGGTAAAAGAGTCAGAGATCATTGTCATGTCATCGGTCACTATGGAGAAGCTGTGATTTCCTTCCAGTTGTCGCTCATAATCTACGAGGAATCGATGGACACTTCATCATCTCAGCACTCAGCCATCCACGAGTCAAGACACTTCTCGCTAGTTCCGGTCCTATCAAATGCATCCCCTACAGTTTCGGAAAGTACATGTCGTTTTCAATTGGTTCCTTTCCTTTCATCGATTCGTTCCAGTTTATGGAGTCGTCGCTGGCAGAACTCGCTAAAACATGTCCTAAGTTCACTCATCTAGAAAAAGAAGTTGGAACTCATACACCTCTCCTACAACGAAAAGGAGTTTATCCCTACGAATATATCGATGCGTGGTCCAGATTCGATGAAACCTTATTACTCGCTCTTGATGCCTTCTATTCTCACTTACATCTTTCCCACATCACGGAGGAAGAGTATGAGCACGCGAACAAAATATGTCACATACTCTGCGATTATCACGACCTGTACCTGAAGACGGACGTACTTTTACTTATCAATGTCTTCGAAAATTTCAGACGCATGTGTCTAGATCATTATCATCTCGATCCACTCTGGTATATCTCCTCAAAAGATCTTTCCTGGGATGCTCTTCTCAACACGAGTCAAGTACAACTTGAGTTCTTCAAAGATCCAGACATGTTCATGTTCATTGAGAGCATGATTCGAGGATGCATCTGCACCGTTAGCCCAAACCATGCCGTGGCCAAAAACAAATACATTAAACACTACTGTCCTACTAAACCCTCCACGTATATCCTCTGCCATGTCACAATCCCTTCCAGTAGGTGATTTTCACTGGATCACAGGAGACCAATTCGTCCAAGAAAGACAAGAGGATATCAGGACGATTGTAGCTATTTCGTCGAAGTCGATCTGGAGTATCCACAACACCTCCACGACGCTCATAACGATTATCCCTTCTGCGATAAGCCACTCCTCATCAAAACCTCCATGCTTTCTCCACAACAACTCAAAAAAATCCCAATTCGGAATCGGAGATTCCAAGATCAATAAGTTCGTACCAAATCTCTATCACAAAACAAACTACAAGATTCATCATCAACTGCTCGAACAAGCTCTTCAACATGGATTCGATCTTAAACAAGTTCATCGAGCTCTCAAGTTTAAACAATCTTCATGGATGAAATCCTACGTTGACTTCAATACCCAACACGAGCCAAAGCCACTACGGACATCGGTAGAAATTTCTTTAAATTCATAAACAACAGCGTCTTCGTAAAAACCATGGAAAACATCAGACGCAGAAAGAAAATCGACATCGTCAATAACCAATGACGACGAGATAAGATTGTAGCCAATTATGTCTTTGTCAGCATGAAAATCTTTATCTAAGAACTTGTTGCCATCGAATCCAGAAAAACACATCTCATACTAGATAAATCGACCTACGTCGGTCCAGCCGTTCTCGACCTGTCCAAAATGCTCATGGTCGATTTTCATCACGACTTCATCAAACGGTATTATGGAGATAAAGCCAGACTACTCATGACGGATACCGATTCACTCCTCTGTGAAGTTCACACTGACGACGTCTACCCAGATCTCTATCAACATCGAGATCTCCTTGATCTTAGCGATTATCCAGAAACAAGCCCATTTCACAGCAAAGATAATAAAAAAACTTTGAAAGTTCAAAGATGAAACTTGTGGAATACCCATCACAGAATTCATAGGACTTAGATCCAAAATGTATCGCATCACGCTCGATGATGATAATATTAAGAAATAGCCAAAGGAGTCAAAACACTGGTCATCGGTCGCATTGCCACTATCGATCATTACAGACAGTCATTACAGGGACATCTACGTTACTACTCCATGAGAACTTTCCGACCACAACGACATCATCTCACCACCCTACTCATCAACAAAAAAGGACTATGCTCCTTCGACGATAAAGGCTATTCCACCAGTGGTATTGACACACTCACGCATTGACATTATCGTACGAAGTGAGCCAGAAACCCCCATCAAGTAAGCTAGAAACCTCATAACACTGTAGTAAAGGAAAGTACTCCTCAGCTAGCTCTCAGAGTTAGGTGAGCCAGAACCCCCATTGAAATCTATTACTCATGTTCCATGACAGAAAGAATAGTGTTATATTATGTGAAATAACATTTTTTTTCCCCCCTCATGTATAATTGATTTCAATGCACATCGGGATGTGTGAGTATTATATTAGAAGCGGTATGGCCATGCGCAAATGTCACAATAGCATCTGCACTGAAGACAGCGCTGTGCAGCAGAAGTTCATATTATGCATTTCTGAAAGCGGTATCGATATTCAATACTCCAACAGAGATTTCGCTTAATGTATTTTCTTCTCTGATGGATTTAAAATGTTGAAGATCTTGTCTTTATACTTTTTCACATTCAAACATATAACAGACTGACAGACAGACTGACAGCGACATACATGCACACATATATAGACAATGTGACCATAAATACACCCCTATTCCAAAAATCCAGTAAAAATCGACCTAATTTATGCCTTTTTTAAGCAGTGAAATTTATGTGAACCATTTAATTTATTTTGGTTATATACTAAAATACCCTGCAATTAATTTATTTGGGTTATACACTAAAATATCCAGCAAATCAAAACGTTCATCTTTCCTGACAAGAACCTGAAGATGTCAGAAGGAAAAAGAACCCTTTTTCCTAATGGAGGCTCAGAGGATTAAACTGTTAAAACTTTTAAGGTCAAGAACACTATATTTAAGCTACCCATTGAACCCTAACCCCCAGTATGCTAGACAAAAAGATGCCTCGAATGTATGTTGACGCAGTAATTTTTAAAAAAATCCTACATTATTTTCACTGAAATTTCTCCGCAAAGAAAGAAAGCACAGACAATTAGTACGACTTCGGCTCAGTTTACGACTGAATTGATTTTAGGATTGGCCGAGAAGTTACGAACAAAAAAAATAGTTTCATGCATTCGCAACATCTCGTTCTCTGTCATGTTTTGATTCGTAATGGCAAAGGTGGTCCGAATGCAGCTATCGGCATATGCCACGAGGTATGATCCGAAGGAATGACCACGAAGTTGTAAATGTTGATTTTGGTCAAACCATATTGGTAACGTAGTCGAACTGCATCAAAACGTGTCAGACATCTATAGGAAAATTTTAAGTACACTTTGTTCAAATAAAGTATTTAACAAAATTACTTAGTCTACATTCATCCAAGACTAGAATATGGATTTGAAGTGTGGTTATAAGGTATTATTACTAACACTGAAAAACTATAAAAAGTACAACTTGGGGCAACTACATTAGCTTTACATTACTGTATAAAGGAGAGTAACAAGTAAGAAGGAAAACGTTTCCCTATCCTTTTGCAGCGTATAATTTGTATAGATTTGTGGAAATAATTAGTTTAAACCAAACGAAACCTGATATATGTTAAAAACTATTTTGAAATCCCCATTTATTCAGTAATTATGATTCTATTGATGTTTTTGCGCCTGCTCAGCTCGTCAGATGAATTGCATCTAGTTTTCTTCGTGTCACTGGGGATAATCATAACTT
This sequence comes from Megalonaias nervosa, assembly GCA_016617855.1. Lineage (NCBI taxonomy): Eukaryota > Metazoa > Mollusca > Bivalvia > Unionida > Unionidae > Megalonaias > Megalonaias nervosa. Next base: position 1,413 of record JAECUM010027000.1, on the reverse strand, counting down.
TACAAATACAGTGACTGCATGCTAAGTATGCTCAGATTGTGCTTCTAACAGGTAGCTCCATACCCATCAACGGTAAGTGACGTCTATTTTCTAAATTAAACTTTATAGTTTCTAGAAAAAATTTTCCAACGATACACTACATAAACTCTGGTCTTCTAAGAAATTGTTACGTATATCTACATTATGTGTTTTATTTTTTATTTATAATTGTAGATTGTAAAGGGATATTTTGAAACGCACTACATAGGTTCAAAATAGTGAGTTGTACTTTTAATTGGAGTAAACATCTTACTGTGGCCTTTTGATCCTGGAAGGTGTGGAAGCAAGCTGGTGAATTTGACGGGATTTGACATGACCTCGCTGGCAAGTTAGAATGATCTGGAAATCAGTATTCCACCCTCACTCTGGCTCTGAAATTGTGTCTTAGTTTTTTTTTTCTATATAAGGGATGTTTTCCTGAGAATAAGTTATTGATGTATTAAATGAATCACATTTCTTTTGTCGCACTTTTGTTGAACAATTAGTTAGAACTGATGTTACTACTCATTATTGTACGTTCTTGGCTATGTTGAACTTGTTATTTTACTTTAATGAGCAAAATAGTGTGTATCTGATAGGGACTATTTCTATCCGTATTAAAATTCATTGCAGCATCAGTATGTTGCACTCTCGCTCGATTCGCATTGAAATTCGCTTGTGCGTTTTGTTCATTTCTACGTAATCATAGGTATGAATCCACAAATAAGAATAAAAGTTAAAACGCACACCACGAACATTGAGAGGACAACCTGATTCTGTCAAAATTTTGTGTTCAGATGCATTTCCGATGCAGTTTGAACAATTGACTTGGTTACCGCCGTGGCTAGCCCTGAGAAGGACAAGCTTTAATAGGCTAACTAAGGTCATGTGATGTGAATAAGAGTCTATAAATAAGAGTACGGACAGTGCAGCGGCAGATAGCTGTCAGAGCGGCACATTATGAACATCTAAGTAGAAAAGAATTTCGGCTATATATTTAACAATCCAGTCAAAAACAATCAATTACTTTTAAACGAACCGATACTAACATTAACACCATAAAATTACAAAACTAAATCAAATTCTTATACGAAATTTTAAGTGGATTTATTACATGAATGCCATTGAATTTAAATGCCTTATAATCTAAGTATTTATAAAGCCTCTGCTATCTCCCATCAATTGCTCAAGTGCACTACCACTAAAATTAATTTTCCATTGGGAGATCACGCTACAATGTCAGAATCTGTTTCAGTCAATCTAATAAATTAGCTGTTATTATGCACTGGAATTAAATAGTAGAATTAATTGCACATGGTATGGTGTATTATATTATTCTATTTTGGCATCTAAACCAACAGATATGCTCTATATTATCAGAAGTTGATAGTGTTG
>JAECUM010026999.1:0-44958 GCA_016617855.1 Megalonaias nervosa | reverse complement strand
CGGATTCCTGATGTGAATAGTCTCCGCATCAGATACATACTTGTCTTTTTGAGCATTTATCTTCATGATGGCCATATTTCTGACACTTATAACATCGAAGTGGACTCGGTATGTATATCTCGACGTTGACTTGCAAAAAGCCAACTTTGACCACCCTGGGTACTGTTGGTTTGCTGAAGGTGAGTACAATGGTGTTGGTGTCCTGCAAAACGTTCATACGTTTAAGACCTTTTCTACGGACTGCAGTGACACCTTCGTTTTTCATCCATTAGATGATATCTGTATCGCTGACTCCAGCCAAGTCACGACAGCGAATTACGCCTTGGGACGTATTAAGTGTTGTGTGAGCGAATGAGGTTATTGGAATATCAAAGAAAGTTTTCATTTTCTGGATATTTTCTGTTTATCCTCGTCGTTCACACTTAACCAGAAGGCAGCCCGATTTTAACTTTTTGAACCCTTTTTGATATGCCGATTAATCCCGTAATGGTCTTTTCTATTACAAAGGGAGACAGTTTCGCAAGCGGTCGTGAAGCATCTTTTGATTGTATCACCATGAAGCGTGGGAATGATTCCACACTACACGATTCGTCATCCGAGTGAAAGAAAAGTTTTCTGATTTTTATCTTAATTCTCCATGTTGATTTGGTTAAAATTAAGCACCCATGCTCCCCGCCCACCACGGAACCCAAGAAGGGGACACTTTTCAAGTGCCAGGGATACACAGATGTTATACTCGTTAGGCAAAATCACCTCCCGATTCATCCCGTAAGATATACTCAGTCGGTAAAATTATCTCCCGATTAACCCGTTCAGCCACCGCCTTCTAGGAAGTCTTCTATGAATTGGGAAAGGGAAAGCTAAATGGATAGAATAAGGGCAACGGTGGCATCAAGATACAAGGAGACAGACAAAGAAAGTGAGCGAGGGAATAAAGACTTCCTAGGGCTCGGCGTGACCAGCCGATTTGTGGAGACCGGGCCCATCCCGACCACCCATCTAGAAGAAGTAGAGGCCAAAGCAGTTTATTGCATCAGATTGATTGATTGATTGATTGTATTTTTACGGCGCACCAGCACTGTTATGCTATTTAGCGCCATACAAAAGGTTATATGTGTGACAAGAGGTTTCCTATCGACCAGCAATAAAAAAAACGAACAAACAAAGAGTAAAAAGTAAAACGATAAGATAGTAAGAGTAATATAAAAAGCTTCCCGATCAACGGGGAATGTAAATGGTGTATGTTAATGAAGATGTAGATGAAAAGGTATTGAATATAAAGGACGGTATATACATTGCATAGAAAAGCTCAAGGTGATAGCATAAAGTTATATCTTAGAATACAGGTTTACTTCTTTCAGGAATTTTAAAATACAAAAGACGTTTATTGTATCAAAAAGTTCCTTCATGTCATGCACATTGTAGTACTGATCGCGCGTAGGTTGGAGGTCGAAACACTATCATAAATTGCTTAACAGTGAATGGTTCATTGCAAGAAATGCACTCTGGTGAGTCTTCGCCTTGTAACATGTGGGAGTGGGTTATATACATACGGCCAATTCTAATTCTTGCATTGACTACCTCCTCCCTACAGATGGTTCTGTCGGAAGGACTCCATTCTCCTAGCGTTGGCTTGACTACATGAAGTTTGTTATTCACTGCTTCATTCCATGATGCCTGCCACTTCTAAGATAAAGACTCTTTGATACTAGGGTTTAAAATCAGTATACGCTATTTTAAAATCATATGGTTCGAGGGATAGGGTCATTGTAGCAGCGCGATCTGCTTTTTCATTACCTTTAATACCAACATGGCAGTGTAACCAACAGTATACTATATTGTGGGAGGTACTCAGCTCAGTGTATTTGATGAGAATATTGGCTAATAATGGGTTTTCCATTTTTCTATTGGGTGGTGACTGAAGTACTGATAGTGAGTTGGAGAAGATAATGCCGTTTAAAATACATTTGCTTTCCATATATTGCAGAGCAAGGTTTATTGCTCTGATTTCGGCTAAAAAAAATCGATGTACCATTTGGTAAAAGAACTTATGTTGTGTGTTTTCCAATAACGAAGGCTGCAGCAGCCTTTTCCTCCTTTTCATCCATCAATATAAATTGATGTGTAGTTTTTAAATTCGTTTAGGAGTTCATGACAAGAGTTGTAGAAGATTGATGGGTTTGTCTCAGATATTTTTCATTCGTGTAGCGTTACAAGTATTTTTGGTTGCTTAAATAATTTTTGGTTGCTTAAATAGCCAGGGAGGTGTTTCGGAGGTGGTTGTTTTCTGAATTTTAGAAAGATCAATTTTTATACTGTCAAGGCTGGATGATATTCTAATGCCAAAGGAAGGAATGGCATTTGGTTTATTTCCGTATAAGGTTTTGTATTTGGGTTGAAAAACAGCCCCAAAAGCAGGGTTCAGAGGGTTGGATCTTAATTTGAGAGCATACTGCGCAGAAAACATTTCTCTGCCATGTGATAAAGGTGGTTCGTTCGCTTCAGCGAGAAGGCTTTCACATCGGGATATCTTAAATGCTCCCAGAGCGAGTCTTATTCCTTGATGATGAATTGGGTCAAGCATCTTCAAGTAGGACTTTCTAGCTGAACCATAAACAACGCAACCATAGTCCACTTTGGAGTGAATAAACGTTCTATATATATATCTTCAGGATGACTTTTCTATCAGCACCCCAGTCAGTGTGCGCTATTACTTTACGTAGATCTAGAGATTTCAAGCATTTAGCTGTCAAGTTCTTTAGGTGTGGAATAAAAGTCAGTTTTCTGTCGAAGATAATACCTAAAACTTTCTTTCCTCGACAACTGGAATAGGTGTTCCGTCCAGCGAGAGTTTAGGTTCGTCATGATGTCTTCGTAACTGACAGATATGCATACATACCGTTTTGATTTCGAAAATTTGAAAACGTTAGCATTGGCCCAATTCTGGATCTTGTTTATATTTTGCTGTCGTTGTCTTTCAATTGTATCCATGTGCTTTGATCGATAACATATTAGAAAATCATCAACATATAGGAAGCAATCCAAATCACGAGCCAAACACTTGGTAAGACTGTTGATTTTGATGTTGAAAAGCGTCACAGATAAAATGCTGCCTTGGGGCACACCCATCTCTTGCTCGTATATATCAGAGAATGTGGAGCCCACTCGTACATTGAATTCTCTGTCTGAGAGAAAGTTTGATATGAAAGATAGAAGACGGCCTTTTAGATCCAGATCGTGCAGGTCATTCAGTATTGCGTACTTCCACGTCTTGTCATAGGCCTTTTCTAAATCAAAGGAAACCGCCACTAATTGTTCCTTCTTGATAAGTGCGTAGCGAATAAATGTTTCCAGTCTAACCAAATAATTATTGCTGCTACAGCCAGATCGAAAGCCACTTTGGAAAATTGTTAGTTTCCAAGTACCACAGAAGCCGAGAATTGATCATTCGTTCCATTGTTTTGCACACACAGCTCGTCAGAGCAATGGGTCGCTAATTGGTAGTTCTCCATGTTGATTTGCTTAAAATTAAGCACCCATGCTCCCCGCCCACCACGGAACCCAAGAAGGGGACACTTTTCAAGTGCCAGGGATACACATATGTTATACTCGTTAGGCAAAATCACCTCCCGATTCATCCCGTAAGATATACTCAGTCGGTAAAATTATCTCCCGATTAACCCGTTCAGCCACCGCCTTCTAGGAAGTCTTCTATGAATTGGGAAAGGGAAAGCTAAATGGATAGAATAAGAGCAACGGTGGCATCAAGAGAGATACAAGGAGACAGACAAAGAAAGTGAGCGAGTGAATAAAGACTTCCTAGGGCTCGGCGTGACCAGCCGATTTGTGGAGACCGTGCCCATCCCGACCACCCGTCTAGAAGAAGTAGAGGCCAAAGCAGTTTATTGCATCAGATTGATTGATTGATTGATTGTATTTTTACGGCGCACCAGCACTGTTTGGCTATTTAGCGCCATACAAAAGGTTACATGTGTGACAAGAGGTTTCGTATCGACCAGCAATAAAAAAAACAAACAAACAAAGAGTAAAAAGTAGAACGATAAGATAGTAAGAGTAATATAAAAAGCTTCCCGATCAACGGGGAATGTAAATGGTGTATGTTAATGAAGATGTAGATGAAAAGGTATTGACAAGGTATCGTCAGAGCAATGGGTCGATAATTGGTAGGATCTGCGCTATCTTTACCAGGTTTTGGAACTGGTATTACTGTTGCTTCTTTCCAAATTTTTGGTACATTACCAGTAATCCATAAATCATTGAAGATTTCCAGAAGAACTGTTAATGATGGTTCGGGTAGGTCTTTCAAAAACTGGTAATGTATTTCGGATGTATCATGGGCCTTGTTTAAAGCCTCCATAAGCTCGAATAGTGAGAAGAGTTTTTTTTTTTTATAACTTTCCGAGTTGTTGGATGTGAATTTTAAACGTGACTTTTCTTTTTGATATTTTTAATCTTCGGAAAGCTTTTGAATAATTAGATGATGAGGAAGTTTTCGAGAAACTATCATCAAGAATATTTGCTATGTTACGTTTTGAACTAAAATTGTTATTGTTCAATTTCAGACGTTGGAAAGAATTGTGTTTTCTCTTAACATTTATTTTGTGGACAGCGTCACAAACTTTCTTAATAGAGGAAGGAGAGTTTAAAGAAGAAACATATTTCTTGCATGATGCTCGTTTGCTTTCTTTGATCGTGCGGCGAGCTTTGCCACGGAGATTACGGTACTTAGTTAAATTTTCGGGCGTCGAACGATTGCTACATTTTCTCAGTGCTTCTCGGCGTTGTCTAATGGCCTCTTTACATTCTTTAGTGACCGAAAGGTTTGGGGTTCTTTTACAGTTCTGCGAGGACTTGCGAATGGATTCTTCTGCAAGCTCGCTTAAAGTAGAAGTAAAACGCTGAATAGGGTCATTAACGTTGAGAAGGATATCCCCATTCGGCCTAGTTTTACAGAGTGTTTCAAACTTGGCCCGGTCGGCCTTCTTTATGTTCCATTGTAGAATTGCGTCATCAATTGTAGAGTTAATATTTTCAAGGGAGATTGGAAAGTGATCACTGCTGTGAAGGTCATCAGCGACCTTCCAATCATAGTCTAAAAAGAGCGAAGGAGAACAAATTGTCAGATCGATACAAGTGTATGTACCCGTTCCTAGGTGTAAGTACGTCGGAGATTTGGTGTTATATAGACCCAAATCGTGTCTAGAAATGAAGTCTTCTACTTTGTGGCCCTGGCCATTATGTGATTTGATCCCCCATAACATGTTATAGGCATTAAAATCCCCAAGTAAAACAAATGGCGCGGAAAGTTGTTGAACAAGATTGTCTAATTCGTTTGCTACTCGGTTGGTGTTAGGTGTATATAAATAACAACAAAAGGTAATCACTCGGTGTAGAGTGACACAGCAATGGCTTGCAAATTTGTGTTTAAAGGGATGACGTTATTGATTTCAACAACAGAAACTCCTCCTGAGGCCCTGTCAACATTTTGAAAGTAGGTGTTGAACAGGGAGTAGTTTTTAAGTGTGATGTTATCCGTATCTTTCAAGAATGTTTCCTGAAGGTATAATATACTGCAGGGTCATGTACGTTTAAAAGCAGAAGAATATCATTGTAGTTGGCTTGAAGTCCTGGACGGTTCCATTGTATCATGGTATTCTTCATTATAAGTTGAAAGTGGAGATTGTGGAGCTAGGTTAGACCTTTCGCGGGGGCTATCTATGTGGTTATTTCTCTGCAGGAAGTAGGGGGAGGATCTATTGGTGGTAGGTCTGGAGCCACCTTGAGCACATGGAGCAGTTTCTTCTGCATCCATGCCCTCAATGTCTCCAAACCTATTATAGAGTTTTATGGGGTCATCTGATCCCTTTTGCTGCCTATTTCCTTGAGATCATTTTTTTACTGTTTGATTTCGGTGGCGGGGTATTATTGAAAGTTGTTGGAGTAGATACCGTGTTTTTCTGTGCTTGGTAATGTGGTGTGTTATCGGGTGCGTTTGTCTGAGTTTGAGCGTCCTTCGTTGTTTTGGGATTGTTTTTCACAACAATGGAGAAGGCTGGGCCAGGAAGGGTCGTTTTACACTTTACAAGCATTTTGGCCTCTGGATAGGGAATGTTAGAAGTGTACTATACCCTTTGTATTTCCTTCTCGTATATGCATGTTTCACAGTCCTTGGAATTGGCGTGGTGCACCTTGCCACAGTTGATGCAATGCGGAATAGCTCTACACTCGGATTCCCGATGTGAATAGTCTCCGCATCAGATACATACTTGTCTTTTTGAGCATTTATCTTCATGATGGCCATATTTCTGACACTTATAACATCGAAGTGGACTCGGTATGTATATCTCGACGTTGACTTGCAAAAAGCCAACTTTGACCACCCTGGGTACTGTTGGTTTGTTGAAGGTGAGTACAATGGTGTTGGTGTCCTGCAAAACGTTCATACGTTTAAGACCTTTTCTACGGACTGCAGTGACACCTTCGTTTTTCATCCATTAGATGATATCTGTATCGCTGACTCCAGCCAAGTCACGACAGCGAATTACGCCTTTGGACGTATTAAGTGTTGTGTGAGCGAATGAGGTTATTGGAATATCAAAGAAAGTTTTCATTTTCTGGATATTTTCTGTTTATCCTCGTCGTTCACACTTAACCAGAAGGCAGCCCGATTTTAACTTTTTGAACCCTTTTTGATATGCCGATTAATCCCGTAATGGTCTTTTCTATTACAAAGGGAGACAGTTTCGCAAGCGGTCGTGAAGCATCTTTTGATTGTATCACCATGAAGCGTGGGAATGACTCCACACTACACGATTCGTCATCCGAGTGAAAGAAAAGTTTTCTGATTTTTATTTTAATTCTCCATGTTGATTTGGTTAAAATTAAGCACCCATGCTCCCCGCCCACCACGGAACCCAAGAAGGGGACACTTTTCAAGTGCCAGGGATACACAGATGTTATACTCGTTAGGCAAAATCACCTCCCGATTCATCCCGTAAGATATACTCAGTCGGTAAAATTATCTCCCGATTAACCCGTTCAGCCACCGCCTTCTAGGAAGTCTTCTATGAATTGGGAAAGGGAAAGCTAAATGGATAGAATAAGGGCAACGGTGGCATCAAGATACAAGGAGACAGACAAAGAAAGTGAGCGAGTGAATAAAGACTTCCTAGGGCTCGGCGTGACCAGCCGATTTGTGGAGACCGGGCCCATCCCGACCACCCGTCTAGAAGAAGTAGAGGCCAAAGCAGTTTATTGCATCAGATTGATTGATTGATTGATTGTATTTTTACGGCGCACCAGCACTGTTATGCTATTTAGCGCCATACAAAAGGTTATATGTGTGACAAGAGGTTTCGTATCGACCAGCAATAAAAAAAACAAACAAACAAAGAGTAAAAAGTAAAACGATAAGATAGTAAGAGTAATATAAAAAGCTTCCCGATCAACGGGGAATGTAAATGGTGTATGTTAATGAAGATGTAGATGAAAAGGTATTGAATATAAAGGACGGTATATACATTGCATAGAAAAGCTCAAGGTGATAGCATAAAAGTTATATCTTAGAATACAGGTTTACTTCTTTCAGGAATTTTAAAATACAAAAGACGTTTATTGTATCAAAAAGTTCCTTCATGTCATGCACATTGTAGTACTGATCGCGCGTAGGTTGGAGGTCGAAACACTATCATAAATTGCTTAACAGTGAATGGTTCATTGCAAGAAATGCACTCTGGTGAGTCTTCGCCTTGTAGCATGTGGGAGTGGGTTATATACATACGGCCAATTCTAATTCTTGCAATGACTACCTCCTCCCTACAGATGGTTCTGTCGGAAGGACTCCATTCTCCTAGCGTTGGCTTGACTACATGAAGTTTGTTATTCACTGCTTCATTCCATGATGCCTGCCACTTCTAACATAAAGACTCTTTGATACTAGGTTTAAAATCAGTATACGCTATTTTAAAATCATATGGTTCGAGGGATAGGGTCATTGTAGCAGCGCGATCTGCTTTTTCATTACCTTTAATACCAACATGGCAGTGTAACCAACAGTATACTATATTGTGGGAGGTACTCAGCTCAGTGTATTTGATGAGAATATTGGCTAATAATGGGTTTTCCATTTTTCTATTGGGTAGTGACTGAAGTACTGATAGTGAGTTGGAGAAGATAATGCCGTTTAAAATACATTTGCTTTCCATATATTGCAGAGCAAGGTTTATTGCTCTGATTTCGGCTAAAAAAAATCGATGTACCATTTGGTAAAAGAACTTATGTTGTGTGTTTTCCAATAACGAAGGCTGCAGCAGCCTTTTCCTCCTTTTCATCCATCAGTATAAATTGATGTGTAGTTTTTAAATTCGTTTAGGAGTTCATGACAAGAGTTGTAGAAGATTGATGGGTTTGTCTCAGATATTTTTCATTCGTGTAGCGTTAAAAGTATTTTTGGTTGCTTAAATAATTTTTGGTTGCTTAAATAGCCAGGGAGGTGTTTCGGAGGTGGTTGTTTTCTGAATTTTAGAAAGATCAATTTTTATACTGTCAAGGCTGGATGATATTCTAATGCCAAAGGAAGGAATGGCATTTGGTTTATTTCCGTATAAGGTTTTGTATTTGGGTTGAAAAACAGCCCCAAAAGCAGGGTTCAGAGGGTTGGATCTTAATTTGAGAGCATACTGCGCAGAAAACATTTCTCTGCCATGTGATAAAGGTGGTTCGTTCGCTTCAGCGAGAAGGCTTTCACATCGGGATATCTTAAATGCTCCCAGAGCGAGTCTTATTCCTTGATGATGAATTGGGTCAAGCATCTTCAAGTAGGACTTTCTAGCTGAACCATAAACAACGCAACCATAGTCCACTTTGGAGTGAATAAACGTTCTATATATATATTCAGGATGACTTTTCTATCAGCACCCCAGTCAGTGTGCGCTATTACTTTACGTAGATCTAGAGATTTCAAGCATTTAGCTGTCAAGTTCTTTAGGTGTGGAATAAAAGTCAGTTTTCTGTCGAAGATAATACCTAAAAACTTTCTTTCCTCGACAACTGGAATAGGTGTTCCGTCCAGCGAGAGTTTAGGTTCGTCATGATGTCTTCGTAACTGACAGATATGCATACATACCGTTTTTGATTTCGAAAATTTGAAAACGTTAGCATTGGCCCAATTCTGGATCTTGTTTATATTTTGCTGTCGTTGTCTTTCAATTGTATCCATGTGCTTTGATCGATAACATATTAGAAAATCATCAACATATAGGAAGCAATCCAAATCACGAGCCAAACACTTGGTAAGGCTGTTGATTTTGATGTTGAAAAGCGTCACAGATAAAATGCTGCCTTGGGGCACACCCATCTCTTGCTCGTATATATCAGAGAATGTGGAGCCCACTCGTACATTGAATTCTCTGTCTGAGAGAAAGTTTGATATGAAAGATAGAAGACGGCCTTTTAGATCCAGATCGTGCAGGTCATTCAGTATTGCGTACTTCCACGTCTTGTCATAGGCCTTTTCTAAATCAAAGGAAACCGCCACTAATTGTTCCTTCTTGATAAGTGCGTAGCGAATAAATGTTTCCAGTCTAACCAAATAATTATTGCTGCTACAGCCAGATCGAAAGCCACTTTGGAAAATTGTTAGTTTCCAAGTACCACAGAAGCCGAGAATTGATCATTCGTTCCATTGTTTTGCACACACAGCTCGTCAGAGCAATGGGTCGCTAATTGGTAGGATCTGCGCTATCTTTACCAGGTTTGGGAACTGGTATTACTGTTGCTTCTTTCCAAATTTTTGGTACATTACCAGTAATCCATAAATCATTGAAGATTTCCAGAAGAACTGTTAATGATGGTTCGGGTAGGTCTTTCAAAAACTGGTAATGTATTTCGGATGTATCATGGGCCTTGTTTAAAGCCTCCATAAGCTCGAATAGTGAGAAGAGTTTGTTTTTTTTTTATAACTTTCCGAGTTGTTGGATGTGAATTTTAAACGTGACTTTTCTTTTTGATATTTTTAATCTTCGGAAAGCTTTTGAATAATTAGATGATGAGGAAGTTTTCGAGAAACTATCATCAAGAATATTTGCTATGTTACGTTTTGAACTAAAATTGTTATTGTTCAATTTCAGACGTTGGAAAGAATTGTGTTTTCTCTTAACATTTATTTTGTGGACAGCGTCACAAACTTTCTTAATAGAGGAAGGAGAGTTTAAAGAAGAAACATATTTCTTCCATGATGCTCGTTTGCTTTCTTTGATCGTGCGGCGAGCTTTGCCACGGAGATTACGGTACTTAGTTAAATTTTCGGGCGTCGAACGATTGCTACATTTTCTCAGTGCTTCTCGGCGTTGTCTAATGGCCTCTTTACATTCTTTAGTGACCGAAAGGTTTGGGGTTCTTTTACAGTTCTGCGAGGACTTGCGAATGGATTCTTCTGCAAGCTCGCTTAAAGTAGAAGTAAAACGCTGAATAGGGTCATTAACGTTGAGAAGGATATCCCCATTCGGCCTAGTTTTACAGAGTGTTTCAAACTTGGCCCGGTCGGCCTTCTTTATGTTCCATTGTAGAATTGCGTCATCAATTGTAGAGTTAATATTTTCAAGGGAGATTGGAAAGTGATCACTGCTGTGAAGGTCATCAGCGACCTTCCAATCATAGTCTAAAAAGAGCGAAGGAGAACAAATTGTCAGATCGATACAAGTGTATGTACCCGTTCCTAGGTGTAAGTACGTCGGAGATTTGGTGTTATATAGACCCAAATCGTGTCTAGAAATGAAGTCTTCTACTTTGTGGCCCTGGCCATTATGTGATTTGATCCCCCATAACATGTTATAGGCATTAAAATCCCCAAGTAAAACAAATGGCGCGGAAAGTTGTTGAACAAGATTGTCTAATTCGTTTGCTACTCGGTTGGTGTTAGGTGTATATAAATAACAACAAAAGGTAATCACTCGGTGTAGAGTGACACAGCAATGGCTTGCAAATTTGTGTTTAAAGGGATGACGTTATTGATTTCAACAACAGAAACTCCTCCTGAGGCCCTGTCAACATTTTGAAAGTAGGTGTTGAACAGGGAGTAGTTTTTAAGTGTGATGTTATCCGTATCTTTCAAGAATGTTTCCTGAAGGTATAATATACTGCAGGGTCATGTACGTTTAAAAGCAGAAGAATATCATTGTAGTTGGCTTGAAGTCCTGGACGGTTCCATTGTATCATGGTATTCTTCATTATAAGTTGAAAGTGGAGATTGTGGAGCTAGGTTAGACCTTTCGCGGGGGCTATCTATGTGGTTATTTCTCTGCAGGAAGTAGGGGGAGGATCTATTGGTGGTAGGTCTGGAGCCACCTTGAGCACATGGAGCAGTTTCTTCTGCATCCATGCCCTCAATGTCTCCAAACCTATTATAGAGTTTTATGGGGTCATCTGATCCCTTTTGCTGCCTATTTCCTTGAGATCATTTTTTTACTGTTTGATTTCGGTGGCGGGGTATTATTGAAAGTTGTTGGAGTAGATACCGTGTTTTTCTGTGCTTGGTAATGTGGTGTGTTATCGGGTGCGTTTGTCTGAGTTTGAGCGTCCTTCGTTGTTTTGGGATTGTTTTTCACAACAATGGAGAAGGCTGGGCCAGGAAGGGTCGTTTTACACTTTACAAGCATTTTGGCCTCTGGATAGGGAATGTTAGAAGTGTACTATACCCTTTGTATTTCCTTCTCGTATATGCATGTTTCACAGTCCTTGGAATTGGCGTGGTGCACCTTGCCACAGTTGATGCAATGCGGAATAGCTCTACACTCGGATTCCCGATGTGAATAGTCTCCGCATCAGATACATACTTGTCTTTTTGAGCATTTATCTTCATGATGGCCATATTTCTGACACTTATAACATCGAAGTGGACTCGGTATGTATATCTCGACGTTGACTTGCAAAAAGCCAACTTTGACCACCCTGGGTACTGTTGGTTTGTTGAAGGTGAGTACAATGGTGTTGGTGTCCTGCAAAACGTTCATACGTTTAAGACCTTTTCTACGGACTGCAGTGACACCTTCGTTTTTCATCCATTAGATGATATCTGTATCGCTGACTCCAGCCAAGTCACGACAGCGAATTACGCCTTTGGACGTATTAAGTGTTGTGTGAGCGAATGAGGTTATTGGAATATCAAAGAAAGTTTTCATTTTCTGGATATTTTCTGTTTATCCTCGTCGTTCACACTTAACCAGAAGGCAGCCCGATTTTAACTTTTTGAACCCTTTTTGATATGCCGATTAATCCCGTAATGGTCTTTTCTATTACAAAGGGAGACAGTTTCGCAAGCGGTCGTGAAGCATCTTTTGATTGTATCACCATGAAGCGTGGGAATGACTCCACACTACACGATTCGTCATCCGAGTGAAAGAAAAGTTTTCTGATTTTTATTTTAATTCTCCATGTTGATTTGCTTAAAATTAAGCACCCATGCTCCCCGCCCACCACGGAACCCAAGAAGGGGACACTTTTCAAGTGCCAGGGATACACAGATGTTATACTCGTTAGGCAAAATCACCTCCCGATTCATCCCGTAAGATATACTCAGTCGGTAAAATTATCTCCCGATTAACCCGTTCAGCCACCGCCTTCTAGGAAGTCTTCTATGAATTGGGAAAGGGAAAGCTAAATGGATAGAATAAGGGCAACGGTGGCATCAAGATACAAGGAGACAGACAAAGAAAGTGAGCGAGTGAATAAAGACTTCCTAGGGCTCGGCGTGACCAGCCGATTTGTGGAGACCGGGCCCATCCCGACCACCCGTCTAGAAGAAGTAGAGGCCAAAGCAGTTTATTGCATCAGATTGATTGATTGATTGATTGTATTTTTACGGCGCACCAGCACTGTTAGGCTATTTAGCGCCATACAAAAGGTTATATGTGTGACAAGAGGTTTCGTATCGACCAGCAATAAAAAAAAACAAACAAACAAAGAGTAAAAAGTAAAACGATAAGATAGTAAGAGTAATATAAAAAGCTTCCCGATCAACGGGGAATGTAAATGGTGTATGTTAATGAAGATGTAGATGAAAAGGTATTGAATATAAAGGACGGTATATACATTGCATAGAAAAGCTCAAGGTGATAGCATAAAAGTTATATCTTAGAATACAGGTTTACTTCTTTCAGGAATTTTAAAATACAAAAGACGTTTATTGTATCAAAAAGTTCCTTCATGTCATGCACATTGTAGTACTGATCGCGCGTAGGTTGGAGGTCGAAACACTATCATAAATTGCTTAACAGTGAATGGTTCATTGCAAGAAATGCACTCTGGTGAGTCTTCGCCTTGTAGCATGTGGGAGTGGGTTATATACATACGGCCAATTCTAATTCTTGCAATGACTACCTCCTCCCTACAGATGGTTCTGTCGGAAGGACTCCATTCTCCTAGCGTTGGCTTGACTACATGAAGTTTGTTATTCACTGCTTCATTCCATGATGCCTGCCACTTCTAACATAAAGACTCTTTGATACTAGGTTTAAAATCAGTATACGCTATTTTAAAATCATATGGTTCGAGGGATAGGGTCATTGTAGCAGCGCGATCTGCTTTTTCATTACCTTTAATACCAACATGGCAGTGTAACCAACAGTATACTATATTGTGGGAGGTACTCAGCTCAGTGTATTTGATGAGAATATTGGCTAATAATGGGTTTTCCATTTTTCTATTGGGTAGTGACTGAAGTACTGATAGTGAGTTGGAGAAGATAATGCCGTTTAAAATACATTTGCTTTCCATATATTGCAGAGCAAGGTTTATTGCTCTGATTTCGGCTAAAAAAAATCGATGTACCATTTGGTAAAAGAACTTATGTTGTGTGTTTTCCAATAACGAAGGCTGCAGCAGCCTTTTCCTCCTTTTCATCCATCAGTATAAATTGATGTGTAGTTTTTAAATTCGTTTAGGAGTTCATGACAAGAGTTGTAGAAGATTGATGGGTTTGTCTCAGATATTTTTCATTCGTGTAGCGTTAAAAGTATTTTTGGTTGCTTAAATAATTTTTGGTTGCTTAAATAGCCAGGGAGGTGTTTCGGAGGTGGTTGTTTTCTGAATTTTAGAAAGATCAATTTTTATACTGTCAAGGCTGGATGATATTCTAATGCCAAAGGAAGGAATGGCATTTGGTTTATTTCCGTATAAGGTTTTGTATTTGGGTTGAAAAACAGCCCCAAAAGCAGGGTTCAGAGGGTTGGATCTTAATTTGAGAGCATACTGCGCAGAAAACATTTCTCTGCCATGTGATAAAGGTGGTTCGTTCGCTTCAGCGAGAAGGCTTTCACATCGGGATATCTTAAATGCTCCCAGAGCGAGTCTTATTCCTTGATGATGAATTGGGTCAAGCATCTTCAAGTAGGACTTTCTAGCTGAACCATAAACAACGCAACCATAGTCCACTTTGGAGTGAATAAACGTTCTATATATATATTCAGGATGACTTTTCTATCAGCACCCCAGTCAGTGTGCGCTATTACTTTACGTAGATCTAGAGATTTCAAGCATTTAGCTGTCAAGTTCTTTAGGTGTGGAATAAAAGTCAGTTTTCTGTCGAAGATAATACCTAAAAACTTTCTTTCCTCGACAACTGGAATAGGTGTTCCGTCCAGCGAGAGTTTAGGTTCGTCATGATGTCTTCGTAACTGACAGATATGCATACATACCGTTTTTGATTTCGAAAATTTGAAAACGTTAGCATTGGCCCAATTCTGGATCTTGTTTATATTTTGCTGTCGTTGTCTTTCAATTGTATCCATGTGCTTTGATCGATAACATATTAGAAAATCATCAACATATAGGAAGCAATCCAAATCACGAGCCAAACACTTGGTAAGGCTGTTGATTTTGATGTTGAAAAGCGTCACAGATAAAATGCTGCCTTGGGGCACACCCATCTCTTGCTCGTATATATCAGAGAATGTGGAGCCCACTCGTACATTGAATTCTCTGTCTGAGAGAAAGTTTGATATGAAAGATAGAAGACGGCCTTTTAGATCCAGATCGTGCAGGTCATTCAGTATTGCGTACTTCCACGTCTTGTCATAGGCCTTTTCTAAATCAAAGGAAACCGCCACTAATTGTTCCTTCTTGATAAGTGCGTAGCGAATAAATGTTTCCAGTCTAACCAAATAATTATTGCTGCTACAGCCAGATCGAAAGCCACTTTGGAAAATTGTTAGTTTCCAAGTACCACAGAAGCCGAGAATTGATCATTCGTTCCATTGTTTTGCACACACAGCTCGTCAGAGCAATGGGTCGCTAATTGGTAGGATCTGCGCTATCTTTACCAGGTTTGGGAACTGGTATTACTGTTGCTTCTTTCCAAATTTTTGGTACATTACCAGTAATCCATAAATCATTGAAGATTTCCAGAAGAACTGTTAATGATGGTTCGGGTAGGTCTTTCAAAAACTGGTAATGTATTTCGGATGTATCATGGGCCTTGTTTAAAGCCTCCATAAGCTCGAATAGTGAGAAGAGTTTGTTTTTTTTTTATAACTTTCCGAGTTGTTGGATGTGAATTTTAAACGTGACTTTTCTTTTTGATATTTTTAATCTTCGGAAAGCTTTTGAATAATTAGATGATGAGGAAGTTTTCGAGAAACTATCATCAAGAATATTTGCTATGTTACGTTTTGAACTAAAATTGTTATTGTTCAATTTCAGACGTTGGAAAGAATTGTGTTTTCTCTTAACATTTATTTTGTGGACAGCGTCACAAACTTTCTTAATAGAGGAAGGAGAGTTTAAAGAAGAAACATATTTCTTCCATGATGCTCGTTTGCTTTCTTTGATCGTGCGGCGAGCTTTGCCACGGAGATTACGGTACTTAGTTAAATTTTCGGGCGTCGAACGATTGCTACATTTTCTCAGTGCTTCTCGGCGTTGTCTAATGGCCTCTTTACATTCTTTAGTGACCGAAAGGTTTGGGGTTCTTTTACAGTTCTGCGAGGACTTGCGAATGGATTCTTCTGCAAGCTCGCTTAAAGTAGAAGTAAAACGCTGAATAGGGTCATTAACGTTGAGAAGGATATCCCCATTCGGCCTAGTTTTACAGAGTGTTTCAAACTTGGCCCGGTCGGCCTTCTTTATGTTCCATTGTAGAATTGCGTCATCAATTGTAGAGTTAATATTTTCAAGGGAGATTGGAAAGTGATCACTGCTGTGAAGGTCATCAGCGACCTTCCAATCATAGTCTAAAAAGAGCGAAGGAGAACAAATTGTCAGATCGATACAAGTGTATGTACCCGTTCCTAGGTGTAAGTACGTCGGAGATTTGGTGTTATATAGACCCAAATCGTGTCTAGAAATGAAGTCTTCTACTTTGTGGCCCTGGCCATTATGTGATTTGATCCCCCATAACATGTTATAGGCATTAAAATCCCCAAGTAAAACAAATGGCGCGGAAAGTTGTTGAACAAGATTGTCTAATTCGTTTGCTACTCGGTTGGTGTTAGGTGTATATAAATAACAACAAAAGGTAATCACTCGGTGTAGAGTGACACAGCAATGGCTTGCAAATTTGTGTTTAAAGGGATGACGTTATTGATTTCAACAACAGAAACTCCTCCTGAGGCCCTGTCAACATTTTGAAAGTAGGTGTTGAACAGGGAGTAGTTTTTAAGTGTGATGTTATCCGTATCTTTCAAGAATGTTTCCTGAAGGTATAATATACTGCAGGGTCATGTACGTTTAAAAGCAGAAGAATATCATTGTAGTTGGCTTTGAAGTCCTGGACGGTTCCATTGTATCATGGTATTCTTCATTATAAGTTGAAAGTGGAGATTGTGGAGCTAGGTTAGACCTTTCGCGGGGGCTATCTATGTGGTTATTTCTCTGCAGGAAGTAGGGGGAGGATCTATTGGTGGTAGGTCTGGAGCCACCTTGAGCACATGGAGCAGTTTCTTCTGCATCCATGCCCTCAATGTCTCCAAACCTATTATAGAGTTTTATGGGGTCATCTGATCCCTTTTGCTGCCTATTTCCTTGAGATCATTTTTTTACTGTTTGATTTCGGTGGCGGGGTATTATTGAAAGTTGTTGGAGTAGATACCGTGTTTTTCTGTGCTTGGTAATGTGGTGTGTTATCGGGTGCGTTTGTCTGAGTTTGAGCGTCCTTCGTTGTTTTGGGATTGTTTTTCACAACAATGGAGAAGGCTGGGCCAGGAAGGGTCGTTTTACACTTTACAAGCATTTTGGCCTCTGGATAGGGAATGTTAGAAGTGTACTATACCCTTTGTATTTCCTTCTCGTATATGCATGTTTCACAGTCCTTGGAATTGGCGTGGTGCACCTTGCCACAGTTGATGCAATGCGGAATAGCTCTACACTCGGATTCCCGATGTGAATAGTCTCCGCATCAGATACATACTTGTCTTTTTGAGCATTTATCTTCATGATGGCCATATTTCTGACACTTATAACATCGAAGTGGACTCGGTATGTATATCTCGACGTTGACTTGCAAAAAGCCAACTTTGACCACCCTGGGTACTGTTGGTTTGTTGAAGGTGAGTACAATGGTGTTGGTGTCCTGCAAAACGTTCATACGTTTAAGACCTTTTCTACGGACTGCAGTGACACCTTCGTTTTTCATCCATTAGATGATATCTGTATCGCTGACTCCAGCCAAGTCACGACAGCGAATTACGCCTTTGGACGTATTAAGTGTTGTGTGAGCGAATGAGGTTATTGGAATATCAAAGAAAGTTTTCATTTTCTGGATATTTTCTGTTTATCCTCGTCGTTCACACTTAACCAGAAGGCAGCCCGATTTTAACTTTTTGAACCCTTTTTGATATGCCGATTAATCCCGTAATGGTCTTTTCTATTACAAAGGGAGACAGTTTCGCAAGCGGTCGTGAAGCATCTTTTGATTGTATCACCATGAAGCGTGGGAATGACTCCACACTACACGATTCGTCATCCGAGTGAAAGAAAAGTTTTCTGATTTTTATTTTAATTCTCCATGTTGATTTGGTTAAAATTAAGCACCCATGCTCCCCGCCCACCACGGAACCCAAGAAGGGGACACTTTTCAAGTGCCAGGGATACACAGATGTTATACTCGTTAGGCAAAATCACCTCCCGATTCATCCCGTAAGATATACTCAGTCGGTAAAATTATCTCCCGATTAACCCGTTCAGCCACCGCCTTCTAGGAAGTCTTCTATGAATTGGGAAAGGGAAAGCTAAATGGATAGAATAAGGGCAACGGTGGCATCAAGATACAAGGAGACAGACAAAGAAAGTGAGCGAGTGAATAAAGACTTCCTAGGGCTCGGCGTGACCAGCCGATTTGTGGAGACCGGGCCCATCCCGACCACCCGTCTAGAAGAAGTAGAGGCCAAAGCAGTTTATTGCATCAGATTGATTGATTGATTGATTGTATTTTTACGGCGCACCAGCACTGTTATGCTATTTAGCGCCATACAAAAGGTTATATGTGTGACAAGAGGTTTCGTATCGACCAGCAATAAAAAAAACAAACAAAGAAAGAGTAAAAAGTAAAACGATAAGATAGTAAGAGTAATATAAAAAGCTTCCCGATCAACGGGGAATGTAAATGGTGTATGTTAATGAAGATGTAGATGAAAAGGTATTGAATATAAAGGACGGTATATACATTGCATAGAAAAGCTCAAGGTGATAGCATAAAAGTTATATCTTAGAATACAGGTTTACTTCTTTCAGGAATTTTAAAATACAAAAGACGTTTATTGTATCAAAAAGTTCCTTCATGTCATGCACATTGTAGTACTGATCGCGCGTAGGTTGGAGGTCGAAACACTATCATAAATTGCTTAACAGTGAATGGTTCATTGCAAGAAATGCACTCTGGTGAGTCTTCGCCTTGTAGCATGTGGGAGTGGGTTATATACATACGGCCAATTCTAATTCTTGCAATGACTACCTCCTCCCTACAGATGGTTCTGTCGGAAGGACTCCATTCTCCTAGCGTTGGCTTGACTACATGAAGTTTGTTATTCACTGCTTCATTCCATGATGCCTGCCACTTCTAACATAAAGACTCTTTGATACTAGGTTTAAAATCAGTATACGCTATTTTAAAATCATATGGTTCGAGGGATAGGGTCATTGTAGCAGCGCGATCTGCTTTTTCATTACCTTTAATACCAACATGGCAGTGTAACCAACAATATACTATATTGTGGGAGGTACTCAGCTCAGTGTATTTGATGAGAATATTGGCTAATAATGGGTTTTCCATTTTTCTATTGGGTAGTGACTGAAGTACTGATAGTGAGTTGGAGAAGATAATGCCGTTTAAAATACATTTGCTTTCCATATATTGCAGAGCAAGGTTTATTGCTCTGATTTCGGCTAAAAAAAATCGATGTACCATTTGGTAAAAGAACTTATGTTGTGTGTTTTCCAATAACGAAGGCTGCAGCAGCCTTTTCCTCCTTTTCATCCATCAGTATAAATTGATGTGTAGTTTTTAAATTCGTTTAGGAGTTCATGACAAGAGTTGTAGAAGATTGATGGGTTTGTCTCAGATATTTTTCATTCGTGTAGCGTTAAAAGTATTTTTGGTTGCTTAAATAATTTTTGGTTGCTTAAATAGCCAGGGAGGTGTTTCGGAGGTGGTTGTTTTCTGAATTTTAGAAAGATCAATTTTTATACTGTCAAGGCTGGATGATATTCTAATGCCAAAGGAAGGAATGGCATTTGGTTTATTTCCGTATAAGGTTTTGTATTTGGGTTGAAAAACAGCCCCAAAAGCAGGGTTCAGAGGGTTGGATCTTAATTTGAGAGCATACTGCGCAGAAAACATTTCTCTGCCATGTGATAAAGGTGGTTCGTTCGCTTCAGCGAGAAGGCTTTCACATCGGGATATCTTAAATGCTCCCAGAGCGAGTCTTATTCCTTGATGATGAATTGGGTCAAGCATCTTCAAGTAGGACTTTCTAGCTGAACCATAAACAACGCAACCATAGTCCACTTTGGAGTGAATAAACGTTCTATATATATATTCAGGATGACTTTTCTATCAGCACCCCAGTCAGTGTGCGCTATTACTTTACGTAGATCTAGAGATTTCAAGCATTTAGCTGTCAAGTTCTTTAGGTGTGGAATAAAAGTCAGTTTTCTGTCGAAGATAATACCTAAAAACTTTCTTTCCTCGACAACTGGAATAGGTGTTCCGTCCAGCGAGAGTTTAGGTTCGTCATGATGTCTTCGTAACTGACAGATATGCATACATACCGTTTTTGATTTCGAAAATTTGAAAACGTTAGCATTGGCCCAATTCTGGATCTTGTTTATATTTTGCTGTCGTTGTCTTTCAATTGTATCCATGTGCTTTGATCGATAACATATTAGAAAATCATCAACATATAGGAAGCAATCCAAATCACGAGCCAAACACTTGGTAAGGCTGTTGATTTTGATGTTGAAAAGCGTCACAGATAAAATGCTGCCTTGGGGCACACCCATCTCTTGCTCGTATATATCAGAGAATGTGGAGCCCACTCGTACATTGAATTCTCTGTCTGAGAGAAAGTTTGATATGAAAGATAGAAGACGGCCTTTTAGATCCAGATCGTGCAGGTCATTCAGTATTGCGTACTTCCACGTCTTGTCATAGGCCTTTTCTAAATCAAAGGAAACCGCCACTAATTGTTCCTTCTTGATAAGTGCGTAGCGAATAAATGTTTCCAGTCTAACCAAATAATTATTGCTGCTACAGCCAGATCGAAAGCCACTTTGGAAAATTGTTAGTTTCCAAGTACCACAGAAGCCGAGAATTGATCATTCGTTCCATTGTTTTGCACACACAGCTCGTCAGAGCAATGGGTCGCTAATTGGTAGGATCTGCGCTATCTTTACCAGGTTTGGGAACTGGTATTACTGTTGCTTCTTTCCAAATTTTTGGTACATTACCAGTAATCCATAAATCATTGAAGATTTCCAGAAGAACTGTTAATGATGGTTCGGGTAGGTCTTTCAAAAACTGGTAATGTATTTCGGATGTATCATGGGCCTTGTTTAAAGCCTCCATAAGCTCGAATAGTGAGAAGAGTTTGTTTTTTTTTTATAACTTTCCGAGTTGTTGGATGTGAATTTTAAACGTGACTTTTCTTTTTGATATTTTTAATCTTCGGAAAGCTTTTGAATAATTAGATGATGAGGAAGTTTTCGAGAAACTATCATCAAGAATATTTGCTATGTTACGTTTTGAACTAAAATTGTTATTGTTCAATTTCAGACGTTGGAAAGAATTGTGTTTTCTCTTAACATTTATTTTGTGGACAGCGTCACAAACTTTCTTAATAGAGGAAGGAGAGTTTAAAGAAGAAACATATTTCTTCCATGATGCTCGTTTGCTTTCTTTGATCGTGCGGCGAGCTTTGCCACGGAGATTACGGTACTTAGTTAAATTTTCGGGCGTCGAACGATTGCTACATTTTCTCAGTGCTTCTCGGCGTTGTCTAATGGCCTCTTTACATTCTTTAGTGACCGAAAGGTTTGGGGTTCTTTTACAGTTCTGCGAGGACTTGCGAATGGATTCTTCTGCAAGCTCGCTTAAAGTAGAAGTAAAACGCTGAATAGGGTCATTAACGTTGAGAAGGATATCCCCATTCGGCCTAGTTTTACAGAGTGTTTCAAACTTGGCCCGGTCGGCCTTCTTTATGTTCCATTGTAGAATTGCGTCATCAATTGTAGAGTTAATATTTTCAAGGGAGATTGGAAAGTGATCACTGCTGTGAAGGTCATCAGCGACCTTCCAATCATAGTCTAAAAAGAGCGAAGGAGAACAAATTGTCAGATCGATACAAGTGTATGTACCCGTTCCTAGGTGTAAGTACGTCGGAGATTTGGTGTTATATAGACCCAAATCGTGTCTAGAAATGAAGTCTTCTACTTTGTGGCCCTGGCCATTATGTGATTTGATCCCCCATAACATGTTATAGGCATTAAAATCCCCAAGTAAAACAAATGGCGCGGAAAGTTGTTGAACAAGATTGTCTAATTCGTTTGCTACTCGGTTGGTGTTAGGTGTATATAAATAACAACAAAAGGTAATCACTCGGTGTAGAGTGACACAGCAATGGCTTGCAAATTTGTGTTTAAAGGGATGACGTTATTGATTTCAACAACAGAAACTCCTCCTGAGGCCCTGTCAACATTTTGAAAGTAGGTGTTGAACAGGGAGTAGTTTTTAAGTGTGATGTTATCCGTATCTTTCAAGAATGTTTCCTGAAGGTATAATATACTGCAGGGTCATGTACGTTTAAAAGCAGAAGAATATCATTGTAGTTGGCTTTAAGTCCTGGACGGTTCCATTGTATCATGGTATTCTTCATTATAAGTTGAAAGTGGAGATTGTGGAGCTAGGTTAGACCTTTCGCGGGGGCTATCTATGTGGTTATTTCTCTGCAGGAAGTAGGGGGAGGATCTATTGGTGGTAGGTCTGGAGCCACCTTGAGCACATGGAGCAGTTTCTTCTGCATCCATGCCCTCAATGTCTCCAAACCTATTATAGAGTTTTATGGGGTCATCTGATCCCTTTTGCTGCCTATTTCCTTGAGATCATTTTTTTACTGTTTGATTTCGGTGGCGGGGTATTATTGAAAGTTGTTGGAGTAGATACCGTGTTTTTCTGTGCTTGGTAATGTGGTGTGTTATCGGGTGCGTTTGTCTGAGTTTGAGCGTCCTTCGTTGTTTTGGGATTGTTTTTCACAACAATGGAGAAGGCTGGGCCAGGAAGGGTCGTTTTACACTTTACAAGCATTTTGGCCTCTGGATAGGGAATGTTAGAAGTGTACTATACCCTTTGTATTTCCTTCTCGTATATGCATGTTTCACAGTCCTTGGAATTGGCGTGGTGCACCTTGCCACAGTTGATGCAATGCGGAATAGCTCTACACTCGGATTCCCGATGTGAATAGTCTCCGCATCAGATACATACTTGTCTTTTTGAGCATTTATCTTCATGATGGCCATATTTCTGACACTTATAACATCGAAGTGGACTCGGTATGTATATCTCGACGTTGACTTGCAAAAAGCCAACTTTGACCACCCTGGGTACTGTTGGTTTGTTGAAGGTGAGTACAATGGTGTTGGTGTCCTGCAAAACGTTCATACGTTTAAGACCTTTTCTACGGACTGCAGTGACACCTTCGTTTTTCATCCATTAGATGATATCTGTATCGCTGACTCCAGCCAAGTCACGACAGCGAATTACGCCTTTGGACGTATTAAGTGTTGTGTGAGCGAATGAGGTTATTGGAATATCAAAGAAAGTTTTCATTTTCTGGATATTTTCTGTTTATCCTCGTCGTTCACACTTAACCAGAAGGCAGCCCGATTTTAACTTTTTGAACCCTTTTTGATATGCCGATTAATCCCGTAATGGTCTTTTCTATTACAAAGGGAGACAGTTTCGCAAGCGGTCGTGAAGCATCTTTTGATTGTATCACCATGAAGCGTGGGAATGACTCCACACTACACGATTCGTCATCCGAGTGAAAGAAAAGTTTTCTGATTTTTATTTTAATTCTCCATGTTGATTTGGTTAAAATTAAGCACCCATGCTCCCCGCCCACCACGGAACCCAAGAAGGGGACACTTTTCAAGTGCCAGGGATACACAGATGTTATACTCGTTAGGCAAAATCACCTCCCGATTCATCCCGTAAGATATACTCAGTCGGTAAAATTATCTCCCGATTAACCCGTTCAGCCACCGCCTTCTAGGAAGTCTTCTATGAATTGGGAAAGGGAAAGCTAAATGGATAGAATAAGGGCAACGGTGGCATCAAGATACAAGGAGACAGACAAAGAAAGTGAGCGAGTGAATAAAGACTTCCTAGGGCTCGGCGTGACCAGCCGATTTGTGGAGACCGGGCCCATCCCGACCACCCGTCTAGAAGAAGTAGAGGCCAAAGCAGTTTATTGCATCAGATTGATTGATTGATTGATTGTATTTTTACGGCGCACCAGCACTGTTATGCTATTTAGCGCCATACAAAAGGTTATATGTGTGACAAGAGGTTTCGTATCGACCAGCAATAAAAAAAACAAACAAAGAAAGAGTAAAAAGTAAAACGATAAGATAGTAAGAGTAATATAAAAAGCTTCCCGATCAACGGGGAATGTAAATGGTGTATGTTAATGAAGATGTAGATGAAAAGGTATTGAATATAAAGGACGGTATATACATTGCATAGAAAAGCTCAAGGTGATAGCATAAAAGTTATATCTTAGAATACAGGTTTACTTCTTTCAGGAATTTTAAAATACAAAAGACGTTTATTGTATCAAAAAGTTCCTTCATGTCATGCACATTGTAGTACTGATCGCGCGTAGGTTGGAGGTCGAAACACTATCATAAATTGCTTAACAGTGAATGGTTCATTGCAAGAAATGCACTCTGGTGAGTCTTCGCCTTGTAGCATGTGGGAGTGGGTTATATACATACGGCCAATTCTAATTCTTGCAATGACTACCTCCTCCCTACAGATGGTTCTGTCGGAAGGACTCCATTCTCCTAGCGTTGGCTTGACTACATGAAGTTTGTTATTCACTGCTTCATTCCATGATGCCTGCCACTTCTAACATAAAGACTCTTTGATACTAGGTTTAAAATCAGTATACGCTATTTTAAAATCATATGGTTCGAGGGATAGGGTCATTGTAGCAGCGCGATCTGCTTTTTCATTACCTTTAATACCAACATGGCAGTGTAACCAACAATATACTATATTGTGGGAGGTACTCAGCTCAGTGTATTTGATGAGAATATTGGCTAATAATGGGTTTTCCATTTTTCTATTGGGTAGTGACTGAAGTACTGATAGTGAGTTGGAGAAGATAATGCCGTTTAAAATACATTTGCTTTCCATATATTGCAGAGCAAGGTTTATTGCTCTGATTTCGGCTAAAAAAAATCGATGTACCATTTGGTAAAAGAACTTATGTTGTGTGTTTTCCAATAACGAAGGCTGCAGCAGCCTTTTCCTCCTTTTCATCCATCAGTATAAATTGATGTGTAGTTTTTAAATTCGTTTAGGAGTTCATGACAAGAGTTGTAGAAGATTGATGGGTTTGTCTCAGATATTTTTCATTCGTGTAGCGTTAAAAGTATTTTTGGTTGCTTAAATAATTTTTGGTTGCTTAAATAGCCAGGGAGGTGTTTCGGAGGTGGTTGTTTTCTGAATTTTAGAAAGATCAATTTTTATACTGTCAAGGCTGGATGATATTCTAATGCCAAAGGAAGGAATGGCATTTGGTTTATTTCCGTATAAGGTTTTGTATTTGGGTTGAAAAACAGCCCCAAAAGCAGGGTTCAGAGGGTTGGATCTTAATTTGAGAGCATACTGCGCAGAAAACATTTCTCTGCCATGTGATAAAGGTGGTTCGTTCGCTTCAGCGAGAAGGCTTTCACATCGGGATATCTTAAATGCTCCCAGAGCGAGTCTTATTCCTTGATGATGAATTGGGTCAAGCATCTTCAAGTAGGACTTTCTAGCTGAACCATAAACAACGCAACCATAGTCCACTTTGGAGTGAATAAACGTTCTATATATATATTCAGGATGACTTTTCTATCAGCACCCCAGTCAGTGTGCGCTATTACTTTACGTAGATCTAGAGATTTCAAGCATTTAGCTGTCAAGTTCTTTAGGTGTGGAATAAAAGTCAGTTTTCTGTCGAAGATAATACCTAAAAACTTTCTTTCCTCGACAACTGGAATAGGTGTTCCGTCCAGCGAGAGTTTAGGTTCGTCATGATGTCTTCGTAACTGACAGATATGCATACATACCGTTTTTGATTTCGAAAATTTGAAAACGTTAGCATTGGCCCAATTCTGGATCTTGTTTATATTTTGCTGTCGTTGTCTTTCAATTGTATCCATGTGCTTTGATCGATAACATATTAGAAAATCATCAACATATAGGAAGCAATCCAAATCACGAGCCAAACACTTGGTAAGGCTGTTGATTTTGATGTTGAAAAGCGTCACAGATAAAATGCTGCCTTGGGGCACACCCATCTCTTGCTCGTATATATCAGAGAATGTGGAGCCCACTCGTACATTGAATTCTCTGTCTGAGAGAAAGTTTGATATGAAAGATAGAAGACGGCCTTTTAGATCCAGATCGTGCAGGTCATTCAGTATTGCGTACTTCCACGTCTTGTCATAGGCCTTTTCTAAATCAAAGGAAACCGCCACTAATTGTTCCTTCTTGATAAGTGCGTAGCGAATAAATGTTTCCAGTCTAACCAAATAATTATTGCTGCTACAGCCAGATCGAAAGCCACTTTGGAAAATTGTTAGTTTCCAAGTACCACAGAAGCCGAGAATTGATCATTCGTTCCATTGTTTTGCACACACAGCTCGTCAGAGCAATGGGTCGCTAATTGGTAGGATCTGCGCT
Source organism: Megalonaias nervosa (assembly GCA_016617855.1). Lineage (NCBI taxonomy): Eukaryota > Metazoa > Mollusca > Bivalvia > Unionida > Unionidae > Megalonaias > Megalonaias nervosa. The sequence goes on along the minus strand of JAECUM010026999.1, from coordinate 18,500 downwards.
ATCTTTACCAGGTTTGGGAACTGGTATTACTGTTGCTTCTTTCCAAATTTTTGGTACATTACCAGTAATCCATAAATCATTGAAGATTTCCAGAAGAACTGTTAATGATGGTTCGGGTAGGTCTTTCAAAAACTGGTAATGTATTTCGGATGTATCATGGGCCTTGTTTAAAGCCTCCATAAGCTCGAATAGTGAGAAGAGTTTGTTTTTTTTTTATAACTTTCCGAGTTGTTGGATGTGAATTTTAAACGTGACTTTTCTTTTTGATATTTTTAATCTTCGGAAAGCTTTTGAATAATTAGATGATGAGGAAGTTTTCGAGAAACTATCATCAAGAATATTTGCTATGTTACGTTTTGAACTAAAATTGTTATTGTTCAATTTCAGACGTTGGAAAGAATTGTGTTTTCTCTTAACATTTATTTTGTGGACAGCGTCACAAACTTTCTTAATAGAGGAAGGAGAGTTTAAAGAAGAAACATATTTCTTCCATGATGCTCGTTTGCTTTCTTTGATCGTGCGGCGAGCTTTGCCACGGAGATTACGGTACTTAGTTAAATTTTCGGGCGTCGAACGATTGCTACATTTTCTCAGTGCTTCTCGGCGTTGTCTAATGGCCTCTTTACATTCTTTAGTGACCGAAAGGTTTGGGGTTCTTTTACAGTTCTGCGAGGACTTGCGAATGGATTCTTCTGCAAGCTCGCTTAAAGTAGAAGTAAAACGCTGAATAGGGTCATTAACGTTGAGAAGGATATCCCCATTCGGCCTAGTTTTACAGAGTGTTTCAAACTTGGCCCGGTCGGCCTTCTTTATGTTCCATTGTAGAATTGCGTCATCAATTGTAGAGTTAATATTTTCAAGGGAGATTGGAAAGTGATCACTGCTGTGAAGGTCATCAGCGACCTTCCAATCATAGTCTAAAAAGAGCGAAGGAGAACAAATTGTCAGATCGATACAAGTGTATGTACCCGTTCCTAGGTGTAAGTACGTCGGAGATTTGGTGTTATATAGACCCAAATCGTGTCTAGAAATGAAGTCTTCTACTTTGTGGCCCTGGCCATTATGTGATTTGATCCCCCATAACATGTTATAGGCATTAAAATCCCCAAGTAAAACAAATGGCGCGGAAAGTTGTTGAACAAGATTGTCTAATTCGTTTGCTACTCGGTTGGTGTTAGGTGTATATAAATAACAACAAAAGGTAATCACTCGGTGTAGAGTGACACAGCAATGGCTTGCAAATTTGTGTTTAAAGGGATGACGTTATTGATTTCAACAACAGAAACTCCTCCTGAGGCCCTGTCAACATTTTGAAAGTAGGTGTTGAACAGGGAGTAGTTTTTAAGTGTGATGTTATCCGTATCTTTCAAGAATGTTTCCTGAAGGTATAATATACTGCAGGGTCATGTACGTTTAAAAGCAGAAGAATATCATTGTAGTTGGCTTGAAGTCCTGGACGGTTCCATTGTATCATGGTATTCTTCATTATAAGTTGAAAGTGGAGATTGTGGAGCTAGGTTAGACCTTTCGCGGGGGCTATCTATGTGGTTATTTCTCTGCAGGAAGTAGGGGGAGGATCTATTGGTGGTAGGTCTGGAGCCACCTTGAGCACATGGAGCAGTTTCTTCTGCATCCATGCCCTCAATGTCTCCAAACCTATTATAGAGTTTTATGGGGTCATCTGATCCCTTTTGCTGCCTATTTCCTTGAGATCATTTTTTTACTGTTTGATTTCGGTGGCGGGGTATTATTGAAAGTTGTTGGAGTAGATACCGTGTTTTTCTGTGCTTGGTAATGTGGTGTGTTATCGGGTGCGTTTGTCTGAGTTTGAGCGTCCTTCGTTGTTTTGGGATTGTTTTTCACAACAATGGAGAAGGCTGGGCCAGGAAGGGTCGTTTTACACTTTACAAGCATTTTGGCCTCTGGATAGGGAATGTTAGAAGTGTACTATACCCTTTGTATTTCCTTCTCGTATATGCATGTTTCACAGTCCTTGGAATTGGCGTGGTGCACCTTGCCACAGTTGATGCAATGCGGAATAGCTCTACACTCGGATTCCCGATGTGAATAGTCTCCGCATCAGATACATACTTGTCTTTTTGAGCATTTATCTTCATGATGGCCATATTTCTGACACTTATAACATCGAAGTGGACTCGGTATGTATATCTCGACGTTGACTTGCAAAAAGCCAACTTTGACCACCCTGGGTACTGTTGGTTTGTTGAAGGTGAGTACAATGGTGTTGGTGTCCTGCAAAACGTTCATACGTTTAAGACCTTTTCTACGGACTGCAGTGACACCTTCGTTTTTCATCCATTAGATGATATCTGTATCGCTGACTCCAGCCAAGTCACGACAGCGAATTACGCCTTTGGACGTATTAAGTGTTGTGTGAGCGAATGAGGTTATTGGAATATCAAAGAAAGTTTTCATTTTCTGGATATTTTCTGTTTATCCTCGTCGTTCACACTTAACCAGAAGGCAGCCCGATTTTAACTTTTTGAACCCTTTTTGATATGCCGATTAATCCCGTAATGGTCTTTTCTATTACAAAGGGAGACAGTTTCGCAAGCGGTCGTGAAGCATCTTTTGATTGTATCACCATGAAGCGTGGGAATGACTCCACACTACACGATTCGTCATCCGAGTGAAAGAAAAGTTTTCTGATTTTTATTTTAATTCTCCATGTTGATTTGGTTAAAATTAAGCACCCATGCTCCCCGCCCACCACGGAACCCAAGAAGGGGACACTTTTCAAGTGCCAGGGATACACAGATGTTATACTCGTTAGGCAAAATCACCTCCCGATTCATCCCGTAAGATATACTCAGTCGGTAAAATTATCTCCCGATTAACCCGTTCAGCCACCGCCTTCTAGGAAGTCTTCTATGAATTGGGAAAGGGAAAGCTAAATGGATAGAATAAGGGCAACGGTGGCATCAAGATACAAGGAGACAGACAAAGAAAGTGAGCGAGTGAATAAAGACTTCCTAGGGCTCGGCGTGACCAGCCGATTTGTGGAGACCGGGCCCATCCCGACCACCCGTCTAGAAGAAGTAGAGGCCAAAGCAGTTTATTGCATCAGATTGATTGATTGATTGATTGTATTTTTACGGCGCACCAGCACTGTTATGCTATTTAGCGCCATACAAAAGGTTATATGTGTGACAAGAGGTTTCGTATCGACCAGCAATAAAAAAAACAAACAAACAAAGAGTAAAAAGTAAAACGATAAGATAGTAAGAGTAATATAAAAAGCTTCCCGATCAACGGGGAATGTAAATGGTGTATGTTAATGAAGATGTAGATGAAAAGGTATTGAATATAAAGGACGGTATATACATTGCATAGAAAAGCTCAAGGTGATAGCATAAAAGTTATATCTTAGAATACAGGTTTACTTCTTTCAGGAATTTTAAAATACAAAAGACGTTTATTGTATCAAAAAGTTCCTTCATGTCATGCACATTGTAGTACTGATCGCGCGTAGGTTGGAGGTCGAAACACTATCATAAATTGCTTAACAGTGAATGGTTCATTGCAAGAAATGCACTCTGGTGAGTCTTCGCCTTGTAGCATGTGGGAGTGGGTTATATACATACGGCCAATTCTAATTCTTGCAATGACTACCTCCTCCCTACAGATGGTTCTGTCGGAAGGACTCCATTCTCCTAGCGTTGGCTTGACTACATGAAGTTTGTTATTCACTGCTTCATTCCATGATGCCTGCCACTTCTAACATAAAGACTCTTTGATACTAGGTTTAAAATCAGTATACGCTATTTTAAAATCATATGGTTCGAGGGATAGGGTCATTGTAGCAGCGCGATCTGCTTTTTCATTACCTTTAATACCAACATGGCAGTGTAACCAACAGTATACTATATTGTGGGAGGTACTCAGCTCAGTGTATTTGATGAGAATATTGGCTAATAATGGGTTTTCCATTTTTCTATTGGGTAGTGACTGAAGTACTGATAGTGAGTTGGAGAAGATAATGCCGTTTAAAATACATTTGCTTTCCATATATTGCAGAGCAAGGTTTATTGCTCTGATTTCGGCTAAAAAAAATCGATGTACCATTTGGTAAAAGAACTTATGTTGTGTGTTTTCCAATAACGAAGGCTGCAGCAGCCTTTTCCTCCTTTTCATCCATCAGTATAAATTGATGTGTAGTTTTTAAATTCGTTTAGGAGTTCATGACAAGAGTTGTAGAAGATTGATGGGTTTGTCTCAGATATTTTTCATTCGTGTAGCGTTAAAAGTATTTTTGGTTGCTTAAATAATTTTTGGTTGCTTAAATAGCCAGGGAGGTGTTTCGGAGGTGGTTGTTTTCTGAATTTTAGAAAGATCAATTTTTATACTGTCAAGGCTGGATGATATTCTAATGCCAAAGGAAGGAATGGCATTTGGTTTATTTCCGTATAAGGTTTTGTATTTGGGTTGAAAAACAGCCCCAAAAGCAGGGTTCAGAGGGTTGGATCTTAATTTGAGAGCATACTGCGCAGAAAACATTTCTCTGCCATGTGATAAAGGTGGTTCGTTCGCTTCAGCGAGAAGGCTTTCACATCGGGATATCTTAAATGCTCCCAGAGCGAGTCTTATTCCTTGATGATGAATTGGGTCAAGCATCTTCAAGTAGGACTTTCTAGCTGAACCATAAACAACGCAACCATAGTCCACTTTGGAGTGAATAAACGTTCTATATATATATTCAGGATGACTTTTCTATCAGCACCCCAGTCAGTGTGCGCTATTACTTTACGTAGATCTAGAGATTTCAAGCATTTAGCTGTCAAGTTCTTTAGGTGTGGAATAAAAGTCAGTTTTCTGTCGAAGATAATACCTAAAAACTTTCTTTCCTCGACAACTGGAATAGGTGTTCCGTCCAGCGAGAGTTTAGGTTCGTCATGATGTCTTCGTAACTGACAGATATGCATACATACCGTTTTTGATTTCGAAAATTTGAAAACGTTAGCATTGGCCCAATTCTGGATCTTGTTTATATTTTGCTGTCGTTGTCTTTCAATTGTATCCATGTGCTTTGATCGATAACATATTAGAAAATCATCAACATATAGGAAGCAATCCAAATCACGAGCCAAACACTTGGTAAGGCTGTTGATTTTGATGTTGAAAAGCGTCACAGATAAAATGCTGCCTTGGGGCACACCCATCTCTTGCTCGTATATATCAGAGAATGTGGAGCCCACTCGTACATTGAATTCTCTGTCTGAGAGAAAGTTTGATATGAAAGATAGAAGACGGCCTTTTAGATCCAGATCGTGCAGGTCATTCAGTATTGCGTACTTCCACGTCTTGTCATAGGCCTTTTCTAAATCAAAGGAAACCGCCACTAATTGTTCCTTCTTGATAAGTGCGTAGCGAATAAATGTTTCCAGTCTAACCAAATAATTATTGCTGCTACAGCCAGATCGAAAGCCACTTTGGAAAATTGTTAGTTTCCAAGTACCACAGAAGCCGAGAATTGATCATTCGTTCCATTGTTTTGCACACACAGCTCGTCAGAGCAATGGGTCGCTAATTGGTAGGATCTGCGCTATCTTTACCAGGTTTGGGAACTGGTATTACTGTTGCTTCTTTCCAAATTTTTGGTACATTACCAGTAATCCATAAATCATTGAAGATTTCCAGAAGAACTGTTAATGATGGTTCGGGTAGGTCTTTCAAAAACTGGTAATGTATTTCGGATGTATCATGGGCCTTGTTTAAAGCCTCCATAAGCTCGAATAGTGAGAAGAGTTTGTTTTTTTTTTATAACTTTCCGAGTTGTTGGATGTGAATTTTAAACGTGACTTTTCTTTTTGATATTTTTAATCTTCGGAAAGCTTTTGAATAATTAGATGATGAGGAAGTTTTCGAGAAACTATCATCAAGAATATTTGCTATGTTACGTTTTGAACTAAAATTGTTATTGTTCAATTTCAGACGTTGGAAAGAATTGTGTTTTCTCTTAACATTTATTTTGTGGACAGCGTCACAAACTTTCTTAATAGAGGAAGGAGAGTTTAAAGAAGAAACATATTTCTTCCATGATGCTCGTTTGCTTTCTTTGATCGTGCGGCGAGCTTTGCCACGGAGATTACGGTACTTAGTTAAATTTTCGGGCGTCGAACGATTGCTACATTTTCTCAGTGCTTCTCGGCGTTGTCTAATGGCCTCTTTACATTCTTTAGTGACCGAAAGGTTTGGGGTTCTTTTACAGTTCTGCGAGGACTTGCGAATGGATTCTTCTGCAAGCTCGCTTAAAGTAGAAGTAAAACGCTGAATAGGGTCATTAACGTTGAGAAGGATATCCCCATTCGGCCTAGTTTTACAGAGTGTTTCAAACTTGGCCCGGTCGGCCTTCTTTATGTTCCATTGTAGAATTGCGTCATCAATTGTAGAGTTAATATTTTCAAGGGAGATTGGAAAGTGATCACTGCTGTGAAGGTCATCAGCGACCTTCCAATCATAGTCTAAAAAGAGCGAAGGAGAACAAATTGTCAGATCGATACAAGTGTATGTACCCGTTCCTAGGTGTAAGTACGTCGGAGATTTGGTGTTATATAGACCCAAATCGTGTCTAGAAATGAAGTCTTCTACTTTGTGGCCCTGGCCATTATGTGATTTGATCCCCCATAACATGTTATAGGCATTAAAATCCCCAAGTAAAACAAATGGCGCGGAAAGTTGTTGAACAAGATTGTCTAATTCGTTTGCTACTCGGTTGGTGTTAGGTGTATATAAATAACAACAAAAGGTAATCACTCGGTGTTGAGTGACACAGCAATGGCTTGCAAATTTGTGTTTAAAGGGATGACGTTATTGATTTCAACAACAGAAACTCCTCCTGAGGCCCTGTCAACATTTTGAAAGTAGGTGTTGAACAGGGAGTAGTTTTTAAGTGTGATGTTATCCGTATCTTTCAAGAATGTTTCCTGAAGGTATAATATACTGCAGGGTCATGTACGTTTAAAAGCAGAAGAATATCATTGTAGTTGGCTTTAAGTCCTGGACGGTTCCATTGTATCATGGTATTCTTCATTATAAGTTGAAAGTGGAGATTGTGGAGCTAGGTTAGACCTTTCGCGGGGGCTATCTATGTGGTTATTTCTCTGCAGGAAGTAGGGGGAGGATCTATTGGTGGTAGGTCTGGAGCCACCTTGAGCACATGGAGCAGTTTCTTCTGCATCCATGCCCTCAATGTCTCCAAACCTATTATAGAGTTTTATGGGGTCATCTGATCCCTTTTGCTGCCTATTTCCTTGAGATCATTTTTTTACTGTTTGATTTCGGTGGCGGGGTATTATTGAAAGTTGTTGGAGTAGATACCGTGTTTTTCTGTGCTTGGTAATGTGGTGTGTTATCGGGTGCGTTTGTCTGAGTTTGAGCGTCCTTCGTTGTTTTGGGATTGTTTTTCACAACAATGGAGAAGGCTGGGCCAGGAAGGGTCGTTTTACACTTTACAAGCATTTTGGCCTCTGGATAGGGAATGTTAGAAGTGTACTATACCCTTTGTATTTCCTTCTCGTATATGCATGTTTCACAGTCCTTGGAATTGGCGTGGTGCACCTTGCCACAGTTGATGCAATGCGGAATAGCTCTACACTCGGATTCCCGATGTGAATAGTCTCCGCATCAGATACATACTTGTCTTTTTGAGCATTTATCTTCATGATGGCCATATTTCTGACACTTATAACATCGAAGTGGACTCGGTATGTATATCTCGACGTTGACTTGCAAAAAGCCAACTTTGACCACCCTGGGTACTGTTGGTTTGTTGAAGGTGAGTACAATGGTGTTGGTGTCCTGCAAAACGTTCATACGTTTAAGACCTTTTCTACGGACTGCAGTGACACCTTCGTTTTTCATCCATTAGATGATATCTGTATCGCTGACTCCAGCCAAGTCACGACAGCGAATTACGCCTTTGGACGTATTAAGTGTTGTGTGAGCGAATGAGGTTATTGGAATATCAAAGAAAGTTTTCATTTTCTGGATATTTTCTGTTTATCCTCGTCGTTCACACTTAACCAGAAGGCAGCCCGATTTTAACTTTTTGAACCCTTTTTGATATGCCGATTAATCCCGTAATGGTCTTTTCTATTACAAAGGGAGACAGTTTCGCAAGCGGTCGTGAAGCATCTTTTGATTGTATCACCATGAAGCGTGGGAATGACTCCACACTACACGATTCGTCATCCGAGTGAAAGAAAAGTTTTCTGATTTTTATTTTAATTCTCCATGTTGATTTGGTTAAAATTAAGCACCCATGCTCCCCGCCCACCACGGAACCCAAGAAGGGGACACTTTTCAAGTGCCAGGGATACACAGATGTTATACTCGTTAGGCAAAATCACCTCCCGATTCATCCCGTAAGATATACTCAGTCGGTAAAATTATCTCCCGATTAACCCGTTCAGCCACCGCCTTCTAGGAAGTCTTCTATGAATTGGGAAAGGGAAAGCTAAATGGATAGAATAAGGGCAACGGTGGCATCAAGATACAAGGAGACAGACAAAGAAAGTGAGCGAGTGAATAAAGACTTCCTAGGGCTCGGCGTGACCAGCCGATTTGTGGAGACCGGGCCCATCCCGACCACCCGTCTAGAAGAAGTAGAGGCCAAAGCAGTTTATTGCATCAGATTGATTGATTGATTGATTGTATTTTTACGGCGCACCAGCACTGTTATGCTATTTAGCGCCATACAAAAGGTTATATGTGTGACAAGAGGTTTCCTATCGACCAGCAATAAAAAAAACAAAGAAAGAAAGAGTAAAAAGTAAAACGATAAGATAGTAAGAGTAATATAAAAAGCTTCCCGATCAACGGGGAATGTAAATGGTGTATGTTAATGAAGATGTAGATGAAAAGGTATTGAATATAAAGGACGGTATATACATTGCATAGAAAAGCTCAAGGTGATAGCATAAAAGTTATATCTTAGAATACAGGTTTACTTCTTTCAGGAATTTTAAAATACAAAAGACGTTTATTGTATCAAAAAGTTCCTTCATGTCATGCACATTGTAGTACTGATCGCGCGTAGGTTGGAGGTCGAAACACTATCATAAATTGCTTAACAGTGAATGGTTCATTGCAAGAAATGCACTCTGGTGAGTCTTCGCCTTGTAGCATGTGGGAGTGGGTTATATACATACGGCCAATTCTAATTCTTGCAATGACTACCTCCTCCCTACAGATGGTTCTGTCGGAAGGACTCCATTCTCCTAGCGTTGGCTTGACTACATGAAGTTTGTTATTCACTGCTTCATTCCATGATGCCTGCCACTTCTAACATAAAGACTCTTTGATACTAGGTTTAAAATCAGTATACGCTATTTTAAAATCATATGGTTCGAGGGATAGGGTCATTGTAGCAGCGCGATCTGCTTTTTCATTACCTTTAATACCAACATGGCAGTGTAACCAACAGTATACTATATTGTGGGAGGTACTCAGCTCAGTGTATTTGATGAGAATATTGGCTAATAATGGGTTTTCCATTTTTCTATTGGGTAGTGACTGAAGTACTGATAGTGAGTTGGAGAAGATAATGCCGTTTAAAATACATTTGCTTTCCATATATTGCAGAGCAAGGTTTATTGCTCTGATTTCGGCTAAAAAAAATCGATGTACCATTTGGTAAAAGAACTTATGTTGTGTGTTTTCCAATAACGAAGGCTGCAGCAGCCTTTTCCTCCTTTTCATCCATCAGTATAAATTGATGTGTAGTTTTTAAATTCGTTTAGGAGTTCATGACAAGAGTTGTAGAAGATTGATGGGTTTGTCTCAGATATTTTTCATTCGTGTAGCGTTAAAAGTATTTTTGGTTGCTTAAATAATTTTTGGTTGCTTAAATAGCCAGGGAGGTGTTTCGGAGGTGGTTGTTTTCTGAATTTTAGAAAGATCAATTTTTATACTGTCAAGGCTGGATGATATTCTAATGCCAAAGGAAGGAATGGCATTTGGTTTATTTCCGTATAAGGTTTTGTATTTGGGTTGAAAAACAGCCCCAAAAGCAGGGTTCAGAGGGTTGGATCTTAATTTGAGAGCATACTGCGCAGAAAACATTTCTCTGCCATGTGATAAAGGTGGTTCGTTCGCTTCAGCGAGAAGGCTTTCACATCGGGATATCTTAAATGCTCCCAGAGCGAGTCTTATTCCTTGATGATGAATTGGGTCAAGCATCTTCAAGTAGGACTTTCTAGCTGAACCATAAACAACGCAACCATAGTCCACTTTGGAGTGAATAAACGTTCTATATATATATATTCAGGATGACTTTTCTATCAGCACCCCAGTCAGTGTGCGCTATTACTTTACGTAGATCTAGAGATTTCAAGCATTTAGCTGTCAAGTTCTTTAGGTGTGGAATAAAAGTCAGTTTTCTGTCGAAGATAATACCTAAAAACTTTCTTTCCTCGACAACTGGAATAGGTGTTCCGTCCAGCGAGAGTTTAGGTTCGTCATGATGTCTTCGTAACTGACAGATATGCATACATACCGTTTTTGATTTCGAAAATTTGAAAACGTTAGCATTGGCCCAATTCTGGATCTTGTTTATATTTTGCTGTCGTTGTCTTTCAATTGTATCCATGTGCTTTGATCGATAACATATTAGAAAATCATCAACATATAGGAAGCAATCCAAATCACGAGCCAAACACTTGGTAAGGCTGTTGATTTTGATGTTGAAAAGCGTCACAGATAAAATGCTGCCTTGGGGCACACCCATCTCTTGCTCGTATATATCAGAGAATGTGGAGCCCACTCGTACATTGAATTCTCTGTCTGAGAGAAAGTTTGATATGAAAGATAGAAGACGGCCTTTTAGATCCAGATCGTGCAGGTCATTCAGTATTGCGTACTTCCACGTCTTGTCATAGGCCTTTTCTAAATCAAAGGAAACCGCCACTAATTGTTCCTTCTTGATAAGTGCGTAGCGAATAAATGTTTCCAGTCTAACCAAATAATTATTGCTGCTACAGCCAGATCGAAAGCCACTTTGGAAAATTGTTAGTTTCCAAGTACCACAGAAGCCGAGAATTGATCATTCGTTCCATTGTTTTGCACACACAGCTCGTCAGAGCAATGGGTCGCTAATTGGTAGGATCTGCGCTATCTTTACCAGGTTTGGGAACTGGTATTACTGTTGCTTCTTTCCAAATTTTTGGTACATTACCAGTAATCCATAAATCATTGAAGATTTCCAGAAGAACTGTTAATGATGGTTCGGGTAGGTCTTTCAAAAACTGGTAATGTATTTCGGATGTATCATGGGCCTTGTTTAAAGCCTCCATAAGCTCGAATAGTGAGAAGAGTTTGTTTTTTTTTTATAACTTTCCGAGTTGTTGGATGTGAATTTTAAACGTGACTTTTCTTTTTGATATTTTTAATCTTCGGAAAGCTTTTGAATAATTAGATGATGAGGAAGTTTTCGAGAAACTATCATCAAGAATATTTGCTATGTTACGTTTTGAACTAAAATTGTTATTGTTCAATTTCAGACGTTGGAAAGAATTGTGTTTTCTCTTAACATTTATTTTGTGGACAGCGTCACAAACTTTCTTAATAGAGGAAGGAGAGTTTAAAGAAGAAACATATTTCTTCCATGATGCTCGTTTGCTTTCTTTGATCGTGCGGCGAGCTTTGCCACGGAGATTACGGTACTTAGTTAAATTTTCGGGCGTCGAACGATTGCTACATTTTCTCAGTGCTTCTCGGCGTTGTCTAATGGCCTCTTTACATTCTTTAGTGACCGAAAGGTTTGGGGTTCTTTTACAGTTCTGCGAGGACTTGCGAATGGATTCTTCTGCAAGCTCGCTTAAAGTAGAAGTAAAACGCTGAATAGGGTCATTAACGTTGAGAAGGATATCCCCATTCGGCCTAGTTTTACAGAGTGTTTCAAACTTGGCCCGGTCGGCCTTCTTTATGTTCCATTGTAGAATTGCGTCATCAATTGTAGAGTTAATATTTTCAAGGGAGATTGGAAAGTGATCACTGCTGTGAAGGTCATCAGCGACCTTCCAATCATAGTCTAAAAAGAGCGAAGGAGAACAAATTGTCAGATCGATACAAGTGTATGTACCCGTTCCTAGGTGTAAGTACGTCGGAGATTTGGTGTTATATAGACCCAAATCGTGTCTAGAAATGAAGTCTTCTACTTTGTGGCCCTGGCCATTATGTGATTTGATCCCCCATAACATGTTATAGGCATTAAAATCCCCAAGTAAAACAAATGGCGCGGAAAGTTGTTGAACAAGATTGTCTAATTCGTTTGCTACTCGGTTGGTGTTAGGTGTATATAAATAACAACAAAAGGTAATCACTCGGTGTAGAGTGACACAGCAATGGCTTGCAAATTTGTGTTTAAAGGGATGACGTTATTGATTTCAACAACAGAAACTCCTCCTGAGGCCCTGTCAACATTTTGAAAGTAGGTGTTGAACAGGGAGTAGTTTTTAAGTGTGATGTTATCCGTATCTTTCAAGAATGTTTCCTGAAGGTATAATATACTGCAGGGTCATGTACGTTTAAAAGCAGAAGAATATCATTGTAGTTGGCTTGAAGTCCTGGACGGTTCCATTGTATCATGGTATTCTTCATTATAAGTTGAAAGTGGAGATTGTGGAGCTAGGTTAGACCTTTCGCGGGGGCTATCTATGTGGTTATTTCTCTGCAGGAAGTAAGGGGAGGATCTATTGGTGGTAGGTCTGGAGCCACCTTGAGCACATGGAGCAGTTTCTTCTGCATCCATGCCCTCAATGTCTCCAAACCTATTATAGAGTTTTATGGGGTCATCTGATCCCTTTTGCTGCCTATTTCCTTGAGATCATTTTTTACTGTTTGATTTCGGTGGCGGGGTATTATTGAAAGTTGTTGGAGTAGATACCGTGTTTTTCTGTGCTTGGTAATGTGGTGTGTTATCGGGTGCGTTTGTCTGAGTTTGAGCGTCCTTCGTTGTTTTGGGATTGTTTTTCACAACAATGGAGAAGGTTGGGCCAGGAAGGGTCGTTTTACACTTTACAAGCATTTTGGCCTCTGGATAGGGAATGTTAGAAGTGTACTATACCCTTTGTATTTCCTTCTCGTATATGCATGTTTCACAGTCCTTGCAATTGGCGTGGTGCACCTTGCCACAGTTGATGCAATGCGGAATAGCTCTACACTCGGATTCCCGATGTGAATAGTCTCCGCATCAGATACATACTTGTCTTTTTGAGCATTTATCTTCATGATGGCCATATTTCTGACACTTATAACATCGAAGTGGACTCGGTATGTATATCTCGACGTTGACTTGCAAAAAGCCAACTTTAACCACCCTGGGTACAGTTGGTTTGTTGAAGGTGAGTACAATGGTGTTGGTGTCCTGCAAAACGTTCATACGTTTAAGACCTTTTCTACGGACTGCAGTGACACCTTCGTTTTTCATCCATTAGATGATATCTGTATCGCTGACTCCAGCCAAGTCACGACAGCGAATTACGCCTTTGGACGTATTAAGTGTTGTGTGAGCGAATGAGGTTATTGGAATATCAAAGAAAGTTTTCATTTTCTGGATATTTTCTGTTTATCCTCGTCGATCACACTTAACGCGATTATAACTTTTTGAACCCTTTTTGATATGCCGATTAATCCCGTAATGGTCTTTTCTTTTACAAAGGGAGACAGTTTCGCAAGCGGTCGTGAAGCATCTTTTGATTGTATCACCATGAAGCGTGGGAATGACTCCACACTACAAGATTCGTCATCCGAGTGAAAGAAAAGTTTTCTGATTTTTATTTTAATTCTCCATGTTGATTTGCTTAAAATTAAGCACCCATGCTCCCCGCCCACCACGAAACCCAAGAAGGGGACACTTTTCAAGTGCCAGGGATACACAGATGTTATATTCGTTAGGCAAAATCACCTCCCGATTCATCCCGTAAGATATACTCAGTCGGTAAAATTATCTCCCGATTAACCCGTTCAGCCACCGCCTTCTAGGAAGCCTTCTATGAATTGGGAAAGGGAAAGCTAAATGGATAGAATAAGGGCAACGGTGGCATCAAGAGAGATACAAGGAGACAGACAAAGAAAGTGAGCGAGTGAATAAAGACTTCCTAGGGCTCGGCGTGACCAGCCGATTTGTGGAGACCGGGCCCATCCCGACCACCCGTCTAGAAGAAGTAGAGGCCAAAGCAGTTTATTGCATCAGATGGATTGATTGATTGATTGTATTTTTACGGCGCACCAGCACTGTTAGGCTATTTAGCGCCATACAAAAGGTTATATGTGTGACAAGAGGTTTCGTATCGACCAGCAATAAAAAAAACAAACAAACAAAGAGTAAAAAGCAAAACGATAAGATAGTAAGAGTAATATAAAAAGCTTCCCGATCAACGGGGAATGTAAATGGTGTATGTTAATGAAGATGTAGATGAAAAGGTATTGAATATAAAGGACGGTATATACATTGCATAGAAAAGCTCAAGGTGATAGTATAAAAGTTATATCTTAGAATACAGGTTTACTTCTTTCAGGAATTTTAAAATACAAAAGACGTTTATTGTATCAAAAAGTTCCTTCATGTCATGCACATTGTAGTACTGATCGCGCGTAGGTTGGAGGTCGAAACACTATCATAAATTGCTTAACAGTGAATGCTTCATTGCAAGAAATGCACTCTGGTGAGTCTTCGCCTTGTAGCATGTGGGAGTGGGTTATATACATACGGCCAATTCTAATTCTTGCAATGACTACCTCCTCCCTACAGATGGTTCTGTCGGAAGGACTCCATTCTCCTAGCGTTGGCTTGACTACATGAAGTTTGTTATTCACTGCTTCATTCCATGATGCCTGCCACTTCTAACATAAAGACTCTTTTATACTAGGTTTAAAATCAGTATACGCTATTTTAAAATCATATGGTTCGAGGGATAGGGTCATTGTAGCAGCGCGATCTGCTTTTTCATTACCTTTAATACCAACATGGCAGTGTAACCAACAGTATACTATGTTGTGGGAGGTACTCAGCTCAGTGTATTTGATGAGAATATTGGCTAATAATGGGTTTTCCATTTTTCTATTGGGTAGTGACTGAAGTACTGATAGTGAGTTGGAGAAGATAATGCCGTTTAAAATACATTTGCTTTCCATATATTGCAGAGCAAGGTTTATTGCTCTGATTTCGGCTAAAAAAAAATCGATGTACCATTTGGTAAAAGAACTTATGTTGTGTGTTTTCCAATAACGAAGGCTGCAGCAGCGTTTTCCTCCTTTTCATCCATCAGTATAAATTGATGTGTAGTTTTTAAATTCGTTTAGGAGTTCATGAGAAGAGTTGTAGAAGATTGATGGGTTTGTCTCAGATATTTTTCATTCGTGTAGCGTTAAAAGTATTTTTGGTTGCTTAAATAATTTTTGGTTGCTTAAATAGCCAGGGAGGTGTTTCGGAGGTGGTTGTTTTCTGAATTTTAGAAAGATCAATTTTTATACTGTCAAGACTGGATGATATTCTAATGCCAAAGGAAGGAATGGCATTTGGTTTATTTCCGTATAAGGTTTTGTATTTGGGTTGAAAAACAGCCCCAAAAGCAGGGTTCAGAGGGTTTGATCTTAATTTGAGAGCATACTGCGCAGAAAACATTTCTCTGCCATGTGATAAAGGTGGTTCGTTCGCTTCAGCGAGAAGGCTTTCACATCGGGATATCTTAAGTGCTCCCAGAGCGAGTCTTATTCCTTGATGATGAATTGGGTCAAGCATCTTCAAGTAGGACTTTCTAGCTGAACCATAAACAACGCAACCATAGTCCGCTTTGGAGTGAATAAACGTTCTATATATATATTCAGGATGACTTTTCTATCAGCACCCCAGTCAGTGTGCGCTATTACTTTACGTAGATCTAGAGATTTCAAGCATTTAGCTGTCAAGTTCTTTAGGTGTGGAATAAAAGTTAGTTTTCTGTCGAAGATGATACCTAAAAAGTTTCTTTCCTCGACAACTGGAATAGGTGTTCCGTCCAGCGAGAGTTTAGGTTCGTCATGATGTCTTCGTAACTGACAGATATGCATACATACCGTTTTTGCTTTCGAAAATTTGAAACCGTTAGCATTGGCCCAATTCTGGATCTTGTTTATATTTTGCTGTAGTTGTCTTTCAATTGTATCCATGTGCTTTGATCGATAACATATTAGAAAATCATCAACATATAGGAAGCAATCCAAATCACGAGCCAAACACTTGGTAAGGCTGTTGATTTTGATGTTGAAAAGCGTCACAGATAAAATGCTGCCTTGGGGCACACCCATCTCTTGCTCGTATATATCAGAGAATGTGGAGCTCACTCGTACATTGAATTCTCTGTCTGAGAGAAAGTTTGATATGAAAGATAGAAGACGGCCTTTTAGATCCAGATCGTGCAGGTCATTCAGTATTGCGTACTTCCATGTCTTGTCATAGGCCTTTTCTAAATCAAAGAAAACCGCTACTAATTGTTCCTTCTTGATAAGTGCGTAGCCAATAAATGTTTCCAGTCTAACCAAATAATTATTGCTGCTACAGCCAGATCGAAAGCCACTTTGGAAAATTGTTAGTTTCCAAGTACAACAGAAGCCGAGAATTGATCATTCGTTCCATTGTTTTGCACACACAGCTCGTCAGAGCAATGGGTCGATAATTGGTAGGATCTGCGCTATCTTTACCAGGTTTGGGAACTGGTATTACTGTTGCTTCTTTCCAAATTTTTGGTACATTACCAGTAATCCATAAATCATTGAGGATTTCCAGAAGAACTGTTAATGATGGTTCGGGTAGGTCTTTCAAAAACTGGTAATGTATTTCGGATGTATCATGGGCCTTGTTTAAAGCCTCCATAAGCTCGAATAGTGAGAAGAGTTTGTTTTTTTTATAACCTTCCGAGTTGTTGGATGTGAATTTTAAACGTGACTTTTCTTTTTGATATTTTTAATCTTCGGAAAGCTTTTGAATAATTAGATGATGAGGAAGTTTTCGAGAAACTATCATCAAGAATATTTGCTATATTACGTTTTGAACTAAAATTGTTATTGTTCAATTTCAGACGTTGGAAAGAATTGTGTTTTCTCTTAACATTTATTTTGTGGACAGCGTCACAAACTTTCTTAATAGAGGAAGGAGAGTTTAAAGAAGAAACATATTTCTTCCATGACGCTCGTTTGCTTTCTTTGATCGTGCGGCGAGCTTTGCCACGGAGATTACGGTACTTAGTTAAATTTTCGGGCGTCGAACGATTGCTACATTTTCTCAGTGCTTCTCGGCGTTGTCTAATGGCCTCTTTACATTCTTTAGTGACCGAAAGGTTTGGGGTTCTTTTACAGTTCTGCGAGGACTTGCGAATGGATTCTTCTGCAAGCTCGCTTAAAGTAGAAGTAAAACGCTGAATAGGGTCATTAACGTTGAGAAGGATATCCCCATTCGGCCTAGTTTTACAGAGTGTTTCAAACTTGGCCCGCTCGGCCTTCTTTATGTTCCATTGTAGAATTGCGTCATCAATTGTAGAGTTAATATTTTCAAGGGAGATTGGAAAGTGATCACTGCTGTGAAGGTCATCAGCGACCTTCCAATCATAGTCTAAAAAGAGCGAAGGAGAACAAATTGTCAGATCGATACAAGTGTATGTACCCGTTCCTAGGTGTAAGTACGTCGGAGATTTGGTGTTATATAGACCCAAATCGTGTCTAGAAATGAAGTCTTCTACTTTGTAGCCCTGGCCATTATGTGATTTGATCCGCCATAACATGTTATAGGCATTAAAATCCCCAAGTAAAACAAATGGCGCGGAAAGTTGTTGAACAAGATTGTCTAATTCGTTTGCTACTCGGTTGGTGTTAGGTGTATATAAATAACAACAAAAGGTAATCACTCGGTGTTGAGTGACACAGCAATGGCTTGCAAATTTGTGTTTAAAGGGATGACGTTATTGATTTCAACAACAGAAACTCCTCCTGAGGCCCTGTCAACATTTTGAAAGCAGGTGTTGAACAGGGAGTAGTTTTTAAGTGTGATGTTATCCGTATCTTTCAAGAATGTTTCCTGAAGGTATAATATACTGCAGGGTCATGTACGTTTAAAAGCAGAAGAATATCACTGTAGTTGGCTTGAAGTCCTGGACGGTTCCATTGTATCATGGTATTCTTCATTATAAGTTGAAAGTGGAGATTGTGGAGCTAGGTTAGACCTTTCGCGGGGGCTATCTATATGGTTATTTCTCTGCAGGAAGTAGGGGGAGGATCTATTGGTGGTAGGTCTGGAGCCACCTTGAGCACATGGAGCAGTTTCTTCTGCATCCACGCCCTCAATGTCTCCAAACCTATTATAGAGTTTTATGGGGTCATCTGATCCCTTTTGCTGCCTATTTCCTTGAGATCATTTTTTTTTTGTTTGATTTCGGTGGCGGGGTATTATTGAAAGTTGTTGGAGTAGATACCGTGTTTTTCTGTGCTTGGTAATGTGGTGTGTTATCGGG
>JAECUM010026998.1:0-32679 GCA_016617855.1 Megalonaias nervosa | reverse complement strand
CACACAAAAGTCTATGATTACATATATATGATGATTTTAGATGCACACACACAAAAGTATGTATGATTACACAGATACGATGACTTTAGATGCACACACACAAAAGTGTGTGATTACATAGATATGATGATTTTAGATGCACACACACACAAGTGTGTGATTACATAAATATGATGACTTTAGATACACACACACAAAAGTGCATGATTACATAGATATGATGGCTTTAGATGCACACACACAAAAGTGTGTAATTACATCGATACGATGACTTTAGATGCACACACACTAAAGTGTGTAATTACATAGATATGATGACTTTAGATGCACACACACAAAAGTGTACGATTACATAGATACGATGACTTTAGATGCATACACACAAAAGTGTGTAATTACATAGATATGATGACTTTAGATGCACACACACAAAAGTGTATCTTTCTCATCTCATCTACGCCTGTGGCCCCTGCTGGGGCATAGGCCGCCAACAAACTCTCTCCAGCCATCTCGGTCTTGAGCAAGTCTCCCCAGCTGTCCCCACGTGTAGCCTGTCTTCTTTAGGTCCTTTTCCAGGTCCCGCCGCCAGGTGTTTATTGGCCGGCCTCTCTTCCTTTTCCCCTGTGGGTTCCAGGTGAGTGCTTGCCTGGTGGTACTGGATGCAGGCTTACGGAGTGTGTGGACTATCCATCTCCAGTGTCGTTGGAGAATTTCTTCCTCTGCAGGCTGTTGTTGTGTTTGCTGACACAGTTGTTCGTTACTGATTTTGTCTGGCCAGCGAATTCGGAGGATTCTTCTGAGGCAGGTGTTGATGAATGTCTGGATCCTGATGACTTTAGACGCACACACACAAAAGTGTATGATACATAGATATGATGACTTTAGATGCACACACAGAGAAGTGTATGATTACATAGATATGATGACTTTAGATGCATACAAAAGTGCGTGATTACATAGATACGATGACTTTAGATGCATACAAAAGTGCGTGATTACATAGATACGATGACTTTAGATGCACACACACAAAAGTGTATGATTACATAGATACTATGACTTCAGATGCTCACACACAAAAGTGTGTAATTACATTGATATGATGACTTTAGATGCACACACACACAAAAGTGTGTAATTACATAGATATGATGACTTTAGATGCATACAAAAGTGCGTGATTACATAGATACGATGACTTTAGATGCATACACAAAAGTGTGATTACATAGATATAATGACTTTAGATGTATACAAAAGTGCGTGATTACATAGATATGATGACTTTTGATGCGCACATAAAAAAGTGTGTTATTACATCGATATGATGACTAGATGCATACACACAAACATGTGATTACATAGATACAATGACTTTAGATGCATACAAAAGTGTGTGATTATCGATATGATGACTAGATGCGCACACACAAAAGAGTGTAATTACATAGATATGATGACTTTAGATGCACACTCACAAAAGTGTGTGATTATATAGATATGATGACTTTAGATGCATACAAAAGTGTGTGATTACATAGATATGATGTCTGGTTGCATAATCAAGTGTATGGTTACATCGATATGACAACTTTAATTGCATCCAGAAGTGTGATTACATAGATACAATGACTTTAGATGCATACAGAGGCGTGTGATTACATAAAAATGATGACTGGTTGCATAGAGTGGTGTGTGATTATATAAATATGATGACTTAGCTTGCATAAAAAGATGCGTTTTTGAAAAGATATCATGGTTTTGGTTGCATACAAAACGTGCTGCATCTATAATTTTTTCTGACATTTAGAAGACTTCGAGAATCTATGTGGTATTTACTGTTACCGTGGAAACAGTATTTTCCTTCTGTATATCATAGGTTTTGTTTGGTTTTGGTAGGGTCGTGGCTGCTTGGTTTACAAATGGAAGGGAAAAAAATTGATTTACCAAGATGCAGCGATGAAGTCCGCTGATGATCACGCTCGCATGTTTTGCATATACAAGATTCACGCAGACTACAGAAATGGAAGACGATTTTTGTAGGCTCTGCCAGAGTCGCAAGTTCTTTTATTCCCCAGTCAGGAAATGTAATTTCAATTTCGCTTGAACTGTTTAAACTTTGAATGTCGACGATAGACTTGAATTAATATTTTTACGTGCTTGCAAGACTTGAGATCAATTCTAGAAACGATTCGTAAAACAGAGCAAAAAGTACATGCCATCTGTGAGAGTACATCAAAGAACACCGGGAGTATTTACATCCTTGCCTACCTGTCGCCAGACAGCGAGGCGCGCAAAAGGAGAAACACCTTGTTATTTTGGGGCATACATGAACTGACATGAACTGATCAGCGAGGATTGCAATGCTGTAGTTTCGGAGTTTTTGCTCGACAAACTAAAACTTTATCCTGATGCTAACTATATCAATAGGGCTCATGGGCGCCCACACATACGGGCACTTGATCCCACCCCCATCCCTGTGATTTCATCTCTAAACATGTTTTGGCCTACATCTGTAAAACTTAATAGCTAACCACTACATATTTGCCCCCACCCCCCTCTCCAAAAATATAAATTCTGCGGGCGCCACTGATAGGGCTAATCGTGCAGGTAAACGCTCATACAGCAGGTAGACCGGCCATTTTATCACTGCCTTTGGCGATTCCCAGGAAGTGAAACTGATACTGTCGGATACCTCGAAATTTAAAGGGAAAATGTTTGGTGTGTAACCCGTGACTACTCTCAAGAGATTACGGGCGCGTACAAAACTATACTATTAGAGACGAAAGACCTGAAGAAAACGTACCCTACAGCAAAAATCGCAGTCACATTTCCCGCCAAACTTGTTATGAATCACAGTGCCCAAGAATATACGTTTTCTGAGTGGCGAAATATCATTGAGCTCCAAGACTGGTAGACGTTCTAGTACCAACAACCTCATCAACATCTGACAATACCAATACCTAGATTATGGAAGGCCCTATGACAAACCACAGTAACGATCACACAACATGTACTTGCCCATCCAAAGACGAATGAGCAGTCGCGAACACGGGCGAAGGTTATCCTCTTGCAGTAAATGTGTTGAGTGTTTGCTGAACGAAGAGGTTGAAGACTCCACCGTTACTGCAGCTCTCACTGAAATCAATGGTACTGCCAGCAAGGTGACAAAAGCAAATGACGTTCAGGTTTTCCCTGAAGGAGCATCACCTCTGTCCATTACACGGGCCCAAGACCTTGACCCACTTGCGAGTACTATTCATCCAATTCAACCCAAAGACAAAACGCATGACTCATTCATAGCATTGCGTTGTAAACACCGCATAGGACTGCGCAGAGTGTGCATTCAACTGTTTCACCCATAAAAGACACGGGTACAAATCTTGTTCCAGTAATTTATGTAAGACTAGACCTATCACATGCGCTTAGAATAAGCAGCTCCAATGAGGATCCATAAACACGTGCCTATTTACCCAGAATTCAATATGTTACAATCACAAATATCAATATATGTGTACTTTACAGGAGTGAGCGTTCTTTATGGCAGATTTGAATGCACGATCACATAAAATACGACTATGTAGCAATAGACGGTTTCGTGTCCAGTCAGTTTCATTATTACGAGTCATTTTGCTTGACTTTTATAATATGCAATCTGCTCTTGAAAAAAACTGACAAGACAAAATATTGAATAATTGAAATTTGTAAAAATATAAATCTGCATATCTTGAACGGAATATGCGGATATGATAAAGGTTTAAAAGCTCTTACTTTTCGTAATGTTTCAGTCATTGGTTATTTCTTAGTTTCAGGCAAAGTTTTTAGGTACGTTGACAGTATTAATGAGGACGAAATTGACTCATTCTGTTAAGATGGTCATTCGCTTTTTACAACAACACTAATTCGCTTTATACAACAAAGTTCTCGCCGTTCCGGATCACTGCCATCTCACTTCTGTCTGCGTGGGTTCGAGTCTCAGGCTCGGCTAACGTGGGTACGTGAGAAAGCTTGCCAGTAGCTTCTTGTGGATCGGTGGTTCTTCCCAATGTTTTCCAGGGTTCTTCCTCCACCAGTTATACTAGCCGCCATGTATAACCTATCTTGTGTTTAAAAAATGGCGTTAAACTCTACAACAACTACAACAACACTACAGTCCGCTAGTGTGTGACGAAGTATATGGTTGGGGTGGGGTGATCCCAATATTTTATTTAAACTATTATAGAAATCCCACCCAGGCTCTATTTTGTTGGAAGTTAATAATAAACCTATTGCATGACTTGATTAGCAGTGTGAGATTGATTTCCACCTGTCCTTGTATTTCTACTCATCTGTTGTATCCTTTCTCTCTCGTATTTCCCCCAATTCCGTCTCCTCTTCCTCCCCGATCTTTCTCCAAATTCCTTCTGCTCCTCCTCCTCGACTTTCTCTAGACTCCTTCTCCTTCTCCTCCACTCTCTCCCCCACGACTACACTTCTGTCGACTTCGACTGTCTCGGCTACAGTCTCAATTCCGTCTCCAACTCTTGAAGACTTGGGACCCAATGGAACCGGAAGTTCTCTGTCCCCTTAAAAGCTTCCTTTTCGAAGCTTTGTCTTTCCTTAGAATCTACCTCTAAGTTCTGCCGCCAGATTACGAGTGGCTTCTTTCTCTGAGTAAACCCTATTGATCTGCAATCCTTCCAGGAGAATACTAAATTACCCTTACGATTTCGGTAGGTATCATTCGGGTCTGAATTGTAATCACACCCTCTATCACAATTTCGATTGGTTATCGCTGTGAACCGATCCAATCAAACTTAGCGGACAATGTCCCTCTCGCTGTTTGTCAACATGGGGACGGATAAGAACACGCCCCGTTCACCCCGTGGACTTTCCTTTTGATCCTTGAACTTACCTTTAACATATAGGTGTGATAACGGCAAGCCTTTGTTAAGTGACACGAGCGGTCGCCTTGGCCGACTCAAGTTTCAGGTTTCTGGCTGGTCATGGTAACCTTGCGTAAGAGTTCAACACTAACCCCGCGGCAATCTTTAGAGATCAAACACAAGACCGCGGTAATATTCCCAAGACAGGTAGATTATAGCTTATACATGACTTTATAGCTGGGGCTTAGCAAACGTGACATAGTGCTATATACATTCCGATGGACTCGCATAATAATGTAAAGAGGTTATAATATAGAAGATGGAATGAAAAGCGGAAAGTGCGATTTTATTACAAATCTGGATACTAAAAAAATTAAAATCTTTACATCGAAACATATAGAGTTAACAAGCAAATGAAACCGAGATGAGGAAACTATCAATGATATCTGCTCAACGATATCGAAATTATTTCTTGATTCAGCTGATAAATGTTTCATTAGTTCTAAAAATGAAAATAATGTAATCAAAAATAAACATTGGTTTGAAAGACAGTGTCACAATGCACAAATAATTCCACTAAATTTGAAAAAATTATAACAGTAATCCTTCACAAACTAATAAGCGTAACGTTCAAAGTGAAAGTAAATATCATTAGCAAATCATGAGGTTCCACAGTATACAAGCAGCGCTCAGACAGCTGAAAATTTTTTTAAAAAATGGAGTCTTCTGGAAATTTATTAATAGCATTGAAAATAAGCACGATAATTCAAGCATAACACCTGGTGCGCTGTATAACTATTTTAACGCTTATAAGAATAATAAGAACATAGATGATATATTATAGTTATATTATGAAAAGAATGTAAAAGAAATAAAAACAACTTCTAGGTTGCTGGATGAAAAGTCTGTTCCTTATTTGAAAAAGAACTTTGACCAAATCATTGATTTTTGCCAATTTTATTTTTTTCGCTTATTCTCACCATTTCATAATTATCTATTATACATAGAAAATAAGTTGAACCAAATAGTTTTACAAAATTGTTTGACTGGTTAAACAGAAAGGGTAAAAGAGTTTCACGTATGGACCCAGATGGAGACAGAGGTGTGGTTCATGTTCATTATTGCATCCTAGAGGCTTAAGCTACATAACAAGAAAGGGTAAAACTCAACAAGCATTCTATAATCCAAAATATAAATTTATTTCTCTAAAATATAAAGTCAAACAAAGTGAAAGAATTAAAATAACTTACAGTATATTATGAATTCATAAAATTTCCTAAATGTGCTATCAATTTAAAGTAATCCGGAAATGCTCCAAAAGTATTCCAAATTAAAGTTCTAGCACCACGGAAGAAACACTTCAAATATCCAGAAGTTTTCACTTCAAGGTAAATCAGATGAAAACTGAATGTCATGAAAATCCTTGAATGTTTAACCGTAATCCAACGAAATTAATCAATAACCAAGTCCTGCAATGTTCCACGATAATCCAATAATTTACTGTCTGTTTAGTGAACAATCTCAGGGAACAATAAATTAATAAGTAAATCTAGATACCATCATACTCACATGACTGCCATATAACTATAGAATAGAATGCGGTGCTTGAATTCCTTTATATAGTCACATAATGCGCATCAGATAATCTGAATCGCTAGTAAAGATTCCCAAACATTTAAATTATATCATATTGCTATAGACCATAACAATCAAGAATTGAATTTTATATAATTTAGCAAATAACCAGCTGGGGCAGTCAAGACATAGTTCAGATGTTGTGCTAGGATCACGTGATAATATCCTTACATGCAATCAATGCTCGTTGCAAATTAAGAGTGGAAATAGGCTGTTGACGTGAACTTAGCAATTCAACCTTGATTTATGAATGAAAAAGTACTATGTAATACGTGTACTCTACACACGCAATGTGACCTCACATTTAAAGTGTATTCTATAGTGTTAGAATACCAATCATAAGAATACTGTCATTAATTCAAGTCACAAAAAAATAACTCTATGATAAAAATAATATATGTGATATAGATATCTGTAACATCATTGTTTTATTCAATACATAAAGATCACGTGGATTGCAAAT
This sequence comes from Megalonaias nervosa, assembly GCA_016617855.1. NCBI lineage: Eukaryota > Metazoa > Mollusca > Bivalvia > Unionida > Unionidae > Megalonaias > Megalonaias nervosa. Next base: position 25,716 of record JAECUM010026998.1, on the reverse strand, counting down.
GAAGAAGAACTTTGCCAGAATATGGTTTACACATAATTTTGGGAAAGTTTGGAGGCATCCAGATATTAAAAATAGGGCAGACAACTTAACAGAGACTGGTAAATGTCTTAGTAATAAAATTTGGCAATATGTTAACCATGCCTCAGAAATATGGCAAAGAGGGCCCTCCTCAGCAGAATAATACTTGTCACAGGATATTCCAAGTTTTATTGATGTTAATATTTTTTTTTTATTACTATACCAATTGGCGGTCAAATGGAATAGCATGTGTCATATATCTCTTTGACAGTCAAGGATTTGATACAATTTACGTCAAAAGGCTCATACTGATAATTACATTGAATATTTCTCAATTATTTAAAAATGTCTTGTCACTGGAAAAGAAAGACTAAAATTATATCAAAAAGGGAAACAACTATGTAAATTCATAAACAATTTTCTTGTTAGGAAATAAGAATTATATATCTATAACTATAACTATATATATATATATATATATATATATATATATATATATATATATATATATATATATAGAGAGAGAGAGAGAGAGAGAGAGAGAGAGAGAGAGAGAGAGAGAGAGAGAGAGAGAGTCTTGGGTAAGAACTGCACCAAAGATACGAATTTGTCTTGCAGCTTAAATTGATATACATATTTATTGCAACAAACAAAGTTTGAAAACACAGTTCATAGAAGATGTCCATTTTGCAAACAAGAAGTCTACAGTTTTATGTATGTCTATATATTTTGTAACTCCTCGTACATGATTTTGCACAATGTTTTTAATTTTTTTTTATTCGTGACTGTACATTTTAGTGATTATCTATTGTTTAATTTTGGCGTAAGTGCATAGGATATATTTTAAGACATTAAAGAAAGTAAAATTGCATATGATATATAGATAGTGCTCACGTACGTCTTGACAGTTACTAATAATAGAATTATTAGTATATATCTTTAAAAGTTTTGGGCTTTTTCCCAATGGAAAGGTCGGTCAGGTGGTATCTTAGAAGAATTAAGTTAACTCCCATTGGATGGCTCCAATCATGTGAGTTCTTCTCCGATGTTGGAAATTTGCGATTTGTCACTTAGGTAGTAGTGATGATATCCGTGTTTTAAACTCCATGCCTGTATATAACAAACTAGGACTGGGCAGTTTTCTTATTCTTATTTCTTGTGTTCTTCTTGTAACTTCAAGTATGCTGGCGTCTTTTATGTTATATTTAGATATCAATTAGTGAGGTAAAAGTATTTGTTTATATTAGTAAGTGGAAATAGAAAGTGCTCATTAGACTATAACAATATTCTGGAACTATTGCGATTCAAAGGAGTTCCGGACGACGCCATTTTGACAACGTCACGATACTTGGCCGACCAGTACATTTCCGGTTATGAAATTTATACGGTCCATTTCATTCTTTTTGACTTTAATAGAACTTTTTCAGGATTATTTTGGATTCGCTTCATAATGCTGTAAGTTCCTCTCATATTTTTGTTTATAACTTTGGGAATCAAATCGTTTGTTAAGTTTTACAAAATTGTTGGTTTTGCTTCTTTCTCTTACTTAGTTTATCACCATAGAGTCGTAACAGAAATTGGGGGGCTTTTCCGGGATACAAATTTCAGAAATATTTAAGAGAAATTGAAATTTTTTTGAAATTCAAACTCATTTCATTTCATAATTTTCTTATTCCCTGGTCTTTTGATTTTACATGATGAAACAAACAAGTTTTCATAATGCCATCTAGGGAGGAGAGTTTTTTCCCAATCCGACCCAGGAAGTGTTTGAGCGATTAAGGAAAGATGAGTTGCTGGAGCATGCCAACCGTTATTCTCTTTCTGACATAAAGTCGTCTCTGTGAAAATAAGAGATTAAAACTGTTTTGGTGGAAAAGAAAAGTTTTGATGCAAATGCTTTAAGATTAATTAGTAAGTCTCTATGAAGCTCTAAAATGAAATGAACAGATTTGATATTGAAACACCAGACGGAAATATAGCTAAGAAAACATGAGCTTCATAATGAAAAGGGGAAAGAGAGAGACAAATTCAAAAAGAAGAAAAAGAAATGGAAATGAAAATACAAATGCAGGAAAAAGAAAGAGAGAAAGACAGATGCAAACACAAGAAAAGAGAGAGACTTTCAAATTAAGAAGGAGGAAAGAAAGAGTGGCAAATGCAAATGCAGATGCATATGCAAAGAGAGACGCAAATGAAATTATAAACACAAAAAAGAAGAAAGAAAGATGGAAATGCGATTTAAATTTAAAGAATTGGAACTGGCAAGCAAATAGCATTCACCTCACGAAAGTTTAGTTTTTGATGTTACCAAAAATATTAAATTAGTACCCCCTTTTAAAGAAAAAGATGTGGATTAATATTTGTTCACAATTTTATAAAATAGCCTAGAATTTAAAATGGCCAATATAATACTCGACCTTGCTTTTATAGTGTGTACTTATTGGCAAATCTCGTGAAGTGTATACTTTACTGTCAGTAGAAGCAAGTGCTGATTATGCTTTGGTCAAGGAAAGTATATTAAAGGGTTATGAGTTGGAACCTGAGGCATCTCGACAAAGGTTTCGGAATTGCAAAAAGGAAAGGAGCCAAATCCATTTCGAGTTTGCTAGGGAAAAAGAACAACTACTTAACAGGTGGTCTGCATCTAAAAAGATTGATAAAATTATGACAAACCTATACAACTCATATTAGCCGAAGAGTTCAAGAACTGTGACCATAGTGACGTCAAGATTTATCTAGATGGACACCATGTAGACGCTTTGTAAAACTATGCTCGTGCAGCTGATGACTATTCCCTGACTCACAAAGTTTCATATGTCATTAAGTATTCCTCTCAGTATATGGTTAGTAAGAAACCACTTCAGTCTCAAGCGAGTACTTACAAAATTCAATGTGGCACAACTTATAAGAATCAAACGTCTTATAAGACTGATCAGAAATCCTTATCTCTTCTTGCTTGAACTTACTGCAAGAAAATAGGGCACGTTATTTCTGATTACTTTAAGTTAACAAATAAGCAACAGATTAAAGTTAGAGCTGTTCCAAATACTCTTGTTGCTCAGAAGTCAAAGTCACAGAAATATAAATTGAAACAATACATTTTTTTCCGTCTGGTTTTATTATGGAGAATTACGAACCATTTATATCAAAGAATTCTATATCACTTATTGGTGATTCGACCAATCCTATCCCTATTAAAATATTAAAGGACACTGGAGCTTCTCAGAGTCTTTTATTATGGGGTACTTTGCCTTTGTCTGAGAAATCTTTCTCTTCTGAAATTGTTCTAGTTCAGGGAGTAGAGTGTGGCTTTATTCAAATTCCACTCCATAATTTTAATTTAACATCAGATTTAGGTTTCAGGACCAGTGACTATCGGCGCTGTGAATTCCTTGCCCACTGAGGCTGTTTATTTGTTGCTAGGCAATGACTTAGCTGTAGAAAAGGTTGAGGTTAATCCACTTGTAACTGACAAGCCTAGTTTGGATTGAAAAGCTGATCCTATTGAAAATGAAATCCCTGATTTATATCTTGCTTGTTTAGTTCTTAGCACTATGGCAAAAATAACTCTTGAGAATGATGTCGATCAGGAGATTATACCTTTAGCCGACACATGTATTATTCAGGCTTTAGTATCGGTCACTTTTGTTTCTGTTACTGATCCATCAAAAAGTATTGATTATTATGACGCGTTCTTTATCTCTATTCCACGTGACAAACGACAATTACTTGTCGTCGAATGGGAAAAGATCCTGGGATCCCGAGTTAGTTTCAGAGGGCTATTAGCGAAGATGAATCTGCAGAGGCACCAATCTGCTATTTTTTTTTTAAATTGTGCCCTTATGAGAAAATGGAGACCGCATAAAGTTCATTTACAACCTTTTCCTGCATATGACGAACCGTTTAGCAAAATAATGGTAGACTGTGCAGGTCCCTTACCTATGACCAAGTCAGGCAATCAATACTTGTTGACCATAATGTGTGATTCGACAAGGTTTCCCGAGGCAATTCCATTACTGAATATTAAGATTAAAACTATTGCCAAACCCTTAATAAAGTTCTTTTCACTTTTCGGCCTTCCCAAATCCGTCCAGTCAGTTTTTATATCATGTCATGTATCTCGCAACAAAGTTATGTTTGAATTAGGTACCCAACAATTTAGATCCCCTATTATACAGTTAGAGATTTTTATTTGTATTAAATATTAATGCTACCTAGGATCCAGGGATAGCACTTTTCGTTCTGTTTGGTGTATATTTGTAATTCTCTAATATTAATCCTATATACTTCGATTTCTCTAGTAGGAATCTAGAATGACTGTGTTGATAGATGAAAATTAATTGCAGTACTAGGTCGCCATGCAAGGCGATGGGTGCCGTTTACCCGCGAAACTGGGTTCGAATCTCAGTAGAGTATTAATTAAAAATTCTCTAACATGTATGATATTATCATTTGTATTAAATATTAATTCTGCCTAGTATTATCAAACATTCTTCTGTAGAATCCAGGGATAGCACTTTCCGTTCGGTTTAGAGTATATCTATAATTTTCCCTCTCGGTATATATATATATATATATATATATATATATATATATATATATATATATATATATATATATATATATATATATATATATATATATATATATATATGTGTGTGTATGTATGTATGTATGTATGTATGTATGTATGTATGTATGTATGTATGCATTACTTTGTTCTTCTATGAAGCCTGCGTGTAACCTGAGACTTGTGACTATGAACTTTATAAAAAAAATAGCACATTCTAAAAGAAAGTACTATTGGAAATAATGAACTGAAAATTATGCCCTTATAATAAATGACCTCGCAAACAACGATGCATCATCAAAATGAGACATCCTGTTTCGCTAAGTTATTTACGTCTGCGAGTAACAAATTATCATCTAAGCGGTACATCCTGTTCTGATGTAAGACCGCAAAATCGCCTTCAGTTATTGGAACTGAACAAATAATTAGATGTCGCATACCTTGCATGTTTGCTTTCCTTTTTTACCGCTGATAATTATTAAAAAGATGTATGAATATTAGGCTAATTAATATAATGACATTTTCATCCGCCATTAATCATCCCTCCGAGTGACTTTTGCTTTCTATTATAATGTCTTTGTTTTATTATAATCGTTTGATATATTTGTTTGTTTGTTTCTCTTCTTTACAAATAAACTGCCATTGTGAAAATATTTATGCACTCAAATCGGTAACGATTGATGGCGTCCTTCGGGAATTTCAAATTTACTGTTTATGGCCCCCTATTGGTCATTTGATATGTCCGTCTATGGCACCCTATGGGCATTTGACATAGCGGTTTACGGGGTTACTTTAATATTTTATACAGTCCAATGGGAATTTTACATGGATCAGTCACTATGGTCTTCTGTGAGAATTTAACTTTCTTTGAACCTTCCGTATCCTAAGGGACCCCACAAGATGATGCATAGCCACGTGACTGGCCAGTACGCAAGTCCAAAGTGATGATTATCTCAGAGTTTTAACAACTAGCGAAATTTGTTGGTAGTTTTTCCATTAGCTCAGGGTGTCCACTCGTGTTTCAATACTCCCGTAAAAGACAATCAGACTCGGAATAGTTTTGTTTCATTTATTTTCCACGAAGCGTACAGCGAATAATTCCTACATCAAAGTTTCGCTGCTGCAAGAATGCTATTATGGCGGATGATGCGCAGCGTGCACAAATAAAAAATTAAACTTCTGTTGAGCATGGAAATTTTGCAATAAACTATGGCCGACCGTGCAGAGTTACAGATTCTATTCTTGTTGGAAACACTGTAACTGTACCTAGTGTCGATACGGTTCATGACCCCGAGATCGGGTACGTTTTTGGAGCTCATATCATTGGGCTGTAGAGTGGGTTTTCGCTATTAGCAGGGCTAGTTTCACACTCTTCGTGGCAACAATATCTAGTGTCGATATGGTTCGTAACCCTGAGATCAGGCATATTTCTGGAGCTCATGTCATGGGCCTGCAGAGCAGTCATTTCAATTAGCAGGTTCGCCTTCTATGTATCGAGCGACTTCACGAGAGTCATGTGACACAAACATGGTTGCTAACGGACCAGATAGATAACTGGTGCTCTGCAAATGAACATTTGAGACAGCAAAAAGCTGAGCTCCTAGAAATAGCAAAGGCTCTGGCGATCAAGATTGACATTTTCGTATTATGGCAACCTCATTACACTTGGTACTTTGTCTGCATTTGTATAAAGGCGACGTTATTACATCCGAATGTATTCATAGTTGAAACGTCAACTTTCCATTTGGCATGTCTGTATGGTCAATTTTTTCAACATATTCGGTCTGAAGAACGTCAACTTTCCATTTGGCATGTCTGCATGGCCAATTTTTGTCAAGATATTCGGCCTAAAGAACGTCAACTTTCCATTTAGCACGGCCAGTTTTTTCAACATATTCGGCTTTAAGAACGTCAACTTTCCATTTGGCATGTCTGCATGGCCAATTTTTGCCTAAAGAAGCGCATAAATGAGCATATACACTCGCCCACGACAGTTTGTTTTTAATACTTTGGCGTTCTTTTTACGAGAATAATCGCAAAATGTGTGGAAATATTTGTAATTGTTTGCATGTTTCAAGAGATGAGTGTTTAGCAAGAGATCTAAGTTACCCAAGAAATGTAATCATGTGATGTTGATACTGTACTAAGATATTTAGAATTGCTTTTAGCTATTTGCAAACTTCCCTTTAAATTTTCCTCATTCACATTGGTTTTACCTCTGGCATTGCTTCTAGCCAAAGAGAGCAAACCCATGTTGTTTAGATCTTTGTAATTTACGCGTATATAAAATCAAACTTTTCTTTATAATAGGTGATATTGAGCAGTCATGTACTCGGACAAACAGTATTGGGAATTATGAAACCAAACTTTTGTTAGTTTACAGGACACTTTCCAGGCAGTGAACAGAGACACTATTTCAACATGACTAAAATCCACCTTGCAAGTTGCTGGTATCAATACCGATATTTCACACTGCATAGTACAGGCTACATTTTCAGGCAAGACAGACTTTTTGCTCCAACCAGTTGTTTCTAATGAATTGGAAAATTAGACGATACTTACCAAGATGAAGTTTGATAATTTCATTGAACCTGTAGTACACTTAGGTAGCACAGTCCACCCACCCTACCTCTGCCTCATCTTGTATCCTGTGACCCACCCTGCCTCATCTTGTATCCTGTGACCCACCCTGCCTCTGCCTCATCTTGTATCCTGTGATCCACTCTGCCTCTGCCTCATCTTGTATCCTGTGATCCACCCTGCCTTTGCCTCATCTTGTATCCTGTGATCTCTGTAAAGACTGGCCAGTCCATCGACCTATGCGCCATATCTAAGCTTTCGAAATTAAAGCACAAAGTAAGTTTTTCCCACACTTTAATCGGTTAAAACTAATTTTAAGATAGATTGCTAAGTTAAGTCTTGAAAATGTCTATAAGTACGTGTTACATAATTTATAAATGACTATTAATATGAAGTTTATATATTTATTGCCTAGAGCTTGTGCAGAAAACAATGATTTCATTATAGTGACAAAACCACTAACACGTTTGTAAGATATACTTATGAATTGTGCAGAAAATATCTATTTAAAACCTTCGTATGGACATGATAGGAATGTTGATATTAGTAAGTGAATCGCTCTTTAATTACGACAATATAATCAAACCTTTGAAACTTTTATGTTAGTTAATCTTGAAGCCATTTTGGTACAAGTTTCATTTTGATTTATAAAAAACACTGTCAGCAAATATGACGGTCATTTAATAATGCAAGCATTAGCAACACCGTTAAATTCATCAAAAAGCGTCATTCCAAACATAATGAAAAATACATGACGTTTAAGCTCGGCCTGCTGCAGATCATTGTGTATCTCCAGCTTCTCAGTTCCAACCTGGATAAACTCATGAACAACCATGCAGCGAATGGAAATGATCGATACAAAATCTTCTCAATACGGTGGTGCCAACCATGGAACATTCAGTTTACTCACACGCAAAGGAATCTATCCTTAAGAGACGATGAGCGATTGGAACAAGTTTGCTGAAAATCGGTTATCACCGATTGAGGTATTCCATTCATCCTTGCATCGTGAAGGCATTTTACCAATGACTATGAACATGCAAGCTAAGTCTGGTCCCCGTTTGATTGCAAAACCATCGATGACTATCACGATATTACTTTTCATAACCACAATGGCTTGGGATGCACTTTTATCAAAAATAGAACTCGATCTGGAAGTGCTCACCGATATTGACATGCAACTGTTTATTGACCGATCCCTTCTTGGCTGAAATTTCAATGGCGAGACATCAGTACGCGCGCGCAATAAACCCAAATATAAACGGGAATGAGCCCGCTGTCCCAAATAGTTAAATAATATGTCTGGACACTGATTATCGTTATGGATGAGGAATGATGCAACCTTTGCCTGTTGGAGGTTTCGAATGGATTGATCGCACAGAAGTCTCTCTTCTCAGTTCTTACACACATAAACGAGTACAGCAACAGCGGCGACCACACATCTATCTTTGAAATTGATCCAAAATAAACCGGAGAACTTCACCACACCCATAACGATTATTCGTTAGCAACGGAAGCGTTGCCAGTGCCCCGCGAGTGGTTATCACCTTGTCAGTGTACAATCGTAGACGAGTCAGACGTATATTTACTGAATGTACCAGACACAATTTTTTTAGATGCGTCTAACTAAAGTCTATCGAATGCTTGGATTTCTCCAACAAGCTTGAATGGCGCCCTACATACCGATAAATACAAATCAGAGTATGGATGTAAAAATGAGTTTGAGAAAGACTTTATTAAGCTATGAACAATTCCGTATCTGACAAGACGATGTCCTTGTCCGTGGTAGTGAGTTAGAAGGTCTATTGTTGATCCGGTATTTGAATCCCTAGAGATCTTTTGTAGTGGACTTGTTGCCGTACATAGTTAAAACAAACGAAATTCAAACTGACCAAACCGATCTATGTTGGCGCGTCAGTGCTGGACTTGTTGAAGCTGCTCGTTAATGAGTTTTGTTACGACAAGATGAAATCATTTCTCAATATCGTGTTCAGATGCATAATACCGACATCGAGTCTTTGCTGATACATATAACCACCGATTGTTTATTCTGATGTCCCATCAAGTACACCACGAACGAATTAGATAACAGTGATTATCTGAAAGAACACCCGTTGTTGAGTACCACAAGTAAGAAAGGTTTCTGGCAAGTTCAAAGACGAACTCTCGGGTAGACCAATCGAAGAATATCTGGGACTTCGATCCAAATTGTACTCGATTGTGGTTAAACTACACACCTTCGAAAATAAAAAGAGAGCAAAAGGTGTTCCATGGGCTTTGTGCAAAATGATCTCAGACATGATATGTATGTGGAGTGTTTACACACACACACACACACACACACACAGGAAATATGATTCGATTAAAGAAACATCCGATGGGGCGTATACCGATGAACCAAAGTGAATTTGTCACCACTTGACATCAAGCGAAGCATATTCCCTGATGGAATCATCACTTACGCATTTGGACATCAGGTGGTTGTGTGATTCATGGATGTAATGTGTGTACGTTATCGCATTAGATCTTGGTGGTAGTTCCGTATTTGCTGGAGCAACATGCAATTCCTCTCTCACAAATGCCCTGCTTGGTGGATGTTTATTCACAGGCGCCTAATGATAAAGTGATGGTTGTCGTGGAAACTCAGTCCGATCTGAGATTGTATATACATCAATGGATCATTCTGGGGCATTAGCTTGACGTTGCTAGCCATCTAACTCTCCTGGTGTATATAAATACTGAACAAAATTATTTCCAAGTGGTTCTAACTGTGGCAATTGTGAAATAATTTTTTAAGTAACTCTGACAGTCTTTTGTCGAATCGCATCAATAGGTTTTAATCCCGTCCTGTGTGTGATTTCATTATTTAATTCATGCATTCCTGATATAAGTTGTTTTGCCCATTTGTGAAATCGCTCTGCGATCCGAGACCACATTAACAATTTTTGCTCATACTGATGTCCAATTATTCGTTCGGCAAGTATGCGATTAAATCGTTCCACAATAGCTTGAGCGCGATGTATATTGACATGTCCATTACGAACCTGCACATTATGTTTTGTTAACAGCGCAACAGCAAATCCAATAAATACTTTACCTGGAACGACTTGTTATAGCCATGGCTATGTTAAATACTTTACCTGGATCGACTTGTTATAGTCATGGTTATGTCAACGGTCCGCATTATAAGATATATTTAAGCGCATCTTCAACACTTACTGAATCTGTAGAGGTTATCGGCACCGCTCATTAGTATCTGCTGGCAGCATCTACAATAGTTAACGAGTACTTGTATGTGTTGAGACGACCCTGTCGATCGCGTACACGACAATGTGGAAGAAATACAAGATCAGAGATCAAATTTATCAACTTCATTAGGTGTTTTGACATCACACGAACCACGGGAAATCTTTCTTGACACTGGTTGGTAAACTTGCTACAAGGCTTGTTTGGCCTACAGTGTTCGAGTAGCCCCATGTGTAACGTTTGCCGCGATTGCTAATTTATCAACGGCCACTCCACATTTGCAACAACCGCGAGGACTGAAACATATTTTTGATAAAATCCCCTACGTTTAGCCTAGCTTTGCAATGTATTGTCTGTATTGCCCAAACCGATTGCACCGATATGAAAACAGATAATTTAGAATCTCTAAAATAAATTTTCGATATTGTATGTGAATGTTGTTTGATCGGATTGAAAGGAGATATTTCGTTGACGAAGACACAAAAAACAACATCACTGTCACGTTCTTTAAAACATAGTAAAACAGATCATTCCAGCGAAAAAGAAAATTTGTTCGTTCAACAAAGAGGATTTCTTCTGACGCAGGTGGCCCCAGTGTTAGCCAAAGTAGCTGACCCCATGCTATGAGCGATAGTTAGTCATACATTAAATGGAATTTATAGGTGAAACAAAAAGGACAGTTCATTCTCGAAAGCCATCGAAAATACGGCACTCGAACTTATGGAAGGACTAAAACTGACGTTAGTCCCGTACAAATGGTAAATGGATATCCCACTTGCCATCTAACTCTAGTTACACTAAGAAGACTCACCGGCAACCAGAGTTACACCATTTGATGGATTGATCAAACTTGTCAGATTCGGAAAAATCACAACGGTACGGACAATATTGCAACGCTTTCAAGCATTTCATTTGAAAATGCTAGACGCAACAGCAGTAACGACTTTATGCGCCCTCAAGAATTTGTTGAAGAAACATCAGATGCGGCGGTGATTACGAAGGAAGCCACATACATTGCTTCTACTACTCTACCACTTACTCTTCTTTGACAAACAGTGTATTATGAGGGCCAGCGGAAGAATGCGTTCCCTAAGGAGTACACAAGAGAGCACATTTGCTTCTATGCCTATTTTAACAGTCGTCCTCACATGTCCTACTATGAAAAACATCGTTTAGTGTATTAATGTGAATAAATTCCCTGGATCCAGTGTGGCAGTTTTATTCAATCATCCTCTTCAATACTTAAACAATTTCAGCCTGTTGGATTACATGTATTTTCCTTGCGACTGGGCGAAACAGTATACCGAAAGATGCAGTAGGCAATCGACACTGTTGAGGTTGGATTCAAAGTCATCGAATTTTGCATTCGATGCCTACGTTGGAAGAGACTGAGGATCATGACGATGGGGAAGTATTGCAAGATAAAGGTTGAATAGAGATGGAAGAATTACAAAAGTTATCCCCTACAACATCCATGACACCCAGTCGTACCGTCTCTTTGACACCGATTTTACAGTAAATGAAGACATTGCTAAAAATATGTTTACGCCTTACCGATCAATACAAGAGAATAAGGAAGCAGAAAACGTTTTGAGAAACGAACTGATCAGACCTGCTCGTTCAGTATTGCCAACTGTGTTTTTTCGTCATACAAGCAAAGCGTCAAAAACAAGATTGCCACACGAATAAAAGTACATAGGAAGTTCATTACCATTATAGCATCATTGTACATGATGATGGCTACGGAGGAATTAAAAATTGTATCGTGCTGCCAAAACGAAAAGTACGCCTCATTGACCTAAGACAATTGTTACAAGAACAATAGAAGTCCACACATAAACTGATTTTTCCACTTAATTAGTGCAAACTTTTGAAAATGACGATGAAACAAAGTGGTCAACGCCCTCTGCAATTGCAGATGGAGAAAGGTACTGAATGTCTCAATGGACAGTTTCAAAATGAATTGAAGAAACCACACATTCAGTTTTTCACGACTGAAAATGCCAAATCAAAACCGTGTGTCATGAAACGTTTTCAAATAACATTAGAAGAAAGTATGTGCAAATATTAAAAAAATCAGCACACGCTCAAATACATCGACGTGTTACAGCATCTTTTGAAAGTCTACACTCAATCGTACCATTGTAGTGGTGGATGCGCATCAAAACAAGTGACGACCCAGAACGAAATAGATGGTTTCTGACCGATTGCCTGCAACCCCCTGAGACCTCGAGAACAAGGAAAGCGATCAAAGCCACAGTGATCACAAAGATCTACCATGTTGTCAAACACAGGCGACTGGGCAAGCAAACACTGAGCGTACTTTCGACACTGTATTTACTCAGCAGGACGACATAATTGTTTTGTTTGACCGGACACGTCCGTGGACGTCACCCACTCGTCCATAAATTGGAAGATATGAACGGAGATACTTTTCATGGAATATTTTACTTGCCCGAGTTACAGCGAGTGACCAAGAAAGATCACATCCACGTTCGATATTGAAAGCAGCCTTGACCAAATAGCACGCGAACTGGAGGAACGTCGCATCAAAAAAGTGAAACTACTTTGGAAAAGGTGTCCGCTTGGTTTCGATATTTGGATTACAGTCTCACAAATCATCGAGTATAGAAAGAGGAAGTCATGAAAATGCTAGTAAACCTTGTGTCACCACCCTCCGTATCATCGCTACAAGAGCAACGTAAACATAAAGAGCAGCAGCAACAACAGCAGTGGGTGTGGTGTTGAGAACGTGCCCGAAATAATCAAGTAGTCTTTTTCTGCCATATCGCTGCGGGGTGAATTGTATGATTGAAGCGGCTATTGGAACATTAGCACTGAGAGGTATAAGTTATTGTGGACCATTTTGCAAATCAGTAGTATTTGATTACCTGCTTCCCAATCCATCCAATATACCATTATCAATAGTAGTAGCTGTAGCAGCAACGCCAGTTCAAGTCCTATTCCCAGTCCGAGTCATCACAACAATCACAGTATCAGTATCCACGTGGAACAGTTTGAATGGAAATCCTTTGAAATATGTTGTCTCCTAGATTTTATTTGCCCTATGCAGCAACAGTTGTCTAGTTGTGTTTCCTGCCAGTAGATTATGCTTTTCACAACAAAATGACCTCAATTCATACAATTGGTCAAGAAACCCGTTCGGAAAAGTCTCTTTGGAGGAATCATTCATCCTACTCAGGTCTTGAATATCAATGGGAAACAAGCCACTTTCGTTGCAGAAATACAAGACGAACAAGTACAAGAACATTTGTACAAAACATATCATCCCTTGTATGGAAAAGATACCATTCGCAACCAATGCCAGTTTGAATGTGTATGCAATGAGAATTCCTAAAGAATATTAATTTAATAGTCGACATCTTGTCGATAGACTCGGAATATCTCCAACGATTACTTTCGGGCTGCATTAACCGAAGGGAACAGACTGTGATGATCGATTACTATGTGTCTGTCATCGTATTCACATCGATTTTCTCGACAGAAAATAAAACTGCTGTCCATCAAAGTTTCTCCAAATTTGTTTTGCTTATCTGGGTGTAAATACGAACCTAGCTTCTTCCTTGAAAACAACAACAACCACACAGATTCTTTCAGTTTGCATTGAAAGAAGGGTTCATTCTGATGTTTGTGAATTCCAATGATGTAGAATTCAATGTGAGGGGAAACACCTGTGTTCTGTTGCTGACAATCAATAATAATTTCCTTTAAAGTATATTAAGCAACTTCCAGCAGTGATGACTGCGCATGGCATTTACAGAGAATTTTTTCATCAGCACTATCTTCCTGTCAGTAAACCTTATTCTGACAATGTGAACATACGTATAAAAAGACATCTCGGACTAAATATTATATTCTAGAAAGAGAAACTCAACGTGAAACTTCATTTTCGCAACGATTCCTGTATGAATTGTGACTTGTTTGAAAGCAAAGGACAGTTGGGTACCAATGGTACACACAGCAATTTGCGTATTGTCTATGGAGGAGGTTAGTTTTGTGGGGATTTGATATCAAGCTAAAATTCAGGAAAACTGCATGTGTAAATTTACCTTGCTTAAGCACACGAAAACTTAGTGAACATGATCTTATTTACATATATTTCGATGTATGGTCTTAAACTAATTCATAGAAAAAAGCAAAAACCAACAAGTTTTGTAAAATTCAACAAATAATTTATTTCCTAGAATACAAAGTGAAAATGTGAAAACAGCTTACAGTATTTTAAATTAAATCCGATATAATTCTAGAAGTTCTAACACAAGTCCTAATGAATACAGTACTGAATAAACTTTAGTGGTATTCCAAATAAATTCTAACGCTGAAGGTATTGATGTGTCTGTAGTGGCCTGTAGTCTGTAATGTACTATTGCACCAATGACCTGAATTGTAATGATGTGCCAACAGTCTTTTATTGACTGTCAATTCTTTACTGTATAATTATCTCCGTTTCACCGACTCTCTCTCTCTCTCTCTCTCTCTCTCTGGAGTATATTTTCAACTACGTCCACGTATCTAGTGATGAGATGTTTTCTGTTATCTCAGTGTATCAAACCTAAGGATGTTTTTCCGTCTCGTCTGCGTCTCCAGCATATAAAGCTGCGGTTTGAATGGCTGTACAACTCACCGTTCCACAAGGCAAGAAGAAAGAACATTGATATATGTATGTGTATGTAATAATTGAGTAATCCTGGGTGAGGGAACAGGTACCATGCAATGGGACCGACCCCGAATCCTCACATGGAAAATATCTCCACTTCCAGGAAGAGAGAGGGAGAAAGACAAGATTACTGAAAGGAATAAAAAAACTAGAACAAACGAGAAAAACTTTGCAGAAATAATATAGATTAACAACGCACATGTGTACTATCGAAAACATACAAAACCAAGGGTTATGTCCCTAAAGAAAGCAATGAGGACGATTTGATACCGATACTATTATGGATTACGCGAGATAGCATGGTTTAAATAAGAGTTTCTGATATCGAGGGCATAACGAAATAAAAACAGAACGAAACCATTGCAACAAAAGGGAATACACGAATATAATCAATAACAACTGCAAGGTTTTTCCTTTTGTCCTTCTCAAAAGGACACACATCACGCACGCAATCAGAAAAAAAACTTCTCCCCTTTTTTCTCTCCATTTTTTTCTCTCAATGCATAATCATCATGCTCACAGATGAGCTTATATCAACACAAAGATAACACGGAATCTTAAATGAGATTGGGGTTGGAATAAAGTAGATCCACTGTGACTGAGTGTGATGTGTGTGATTTAGATTTTTTAACGTGGCTTTAACAATTTGTCATTCATATCGCTACGATGTTTGCATTGTGGCAGTTTATAGGGATGTCTAGCATTGGGGCATCATACCGCAGACATGTAGCATCATGTTCCACCCAGTCACACTATCCTGACATCACTCCGACCAGTCCTAACACTAACCTCTTAATGCTGAGCGCCTAGCGAGGCAGCTGTTAGTACCATTTTATAAGTCTTTGGTATGACTCGGCCGGGGTTCGAACCCACGACCTCCCGCATCCGCGGCGGACGCTCTAATCACTAGGCCACCGGAGCGGTCCACTGTGAAGGAAGCGGGTTGTTAGATTATTCCCACAGGTAGAATGGTACGTTTAGCAGCCATCTGCAACCTCAAATGCCTGAACTCTTCTGTTCCTTACCCCTCGCCTATTCATATTTCTTAAATTATTTTTTTCCTAACTAGTTGAACAATAAAAAGTTAAAACTTTAAAAAATTTGAACTCTTTAGGCCAGTCCAAACAAAGAAACATATGGGTAATAGCAAGGTCCATATTGTATCAGGATTCTCGGTACATAATCCAAATACCGATCTCTGGCAAGGTTCACATATTTACCATAGCAAGAAAACCAGTCGCAAAGTGTAATAGCTGTAGAAAGGATTACGAGACTTAATGCTAAATCATTTTTGAAGTCAAGAGACGAAACGTGTGGAAATCTGGCAACGGAAATCTAAACAAGTACGTATCGATCAAAAGATAAATATGAACCCAATTTAAACAGCATAGTAAGTTTTCCCTTCCAAATTCTTTTGATTTGTTTGCAAAATACACAAAATAACAGATTGGGAGGGAAGAACATAGATATATAAATCCACTTTACAATTTCTGGTCCAAAGGGGGCCACCTCAAAGCCCTATCAGCTTATTATACCTAACGATCTCGAGGTGTTTACAAATAAAATTAAAGATTGAGCCAAAGAGTGAGTAAGTTTGACCGTCGCCTTGGTAGATTTAAAAAGGGTCATCGTTTTACACGGGTCGCTTCTCTACCAGAAAAGAAAATTCTGTTAGATATCACATAAAGAATTGACAAGGGGTATTGCTTTGATTGCAGCCCCTAAAGTAAATGCTTATAAGTATGAGCAACGTCTTCCGTTATTTTGCGTTTAAGTTGTCACGGCTTACTATTGCTATTAATGGTTTGAATATTTTCAATATGATCCGCCCACCTTCATTTAAATAAAAAAATCTGTATTAATCGCACCAAATTTCGATCAATTTCACGACTTATTTATTTTAATAAAAAGTTAATATGATGTTCCATCTGAGAAGGTATTGCACATTTTAATAAGGTGTACTTATATTTTGTTTAAAAATCTGACTTTGTATTTTAACTATTTCATCTTGTTTTTATTTTTGTATTGTTATTTATATTTAATTGTTAGTGTGTGCTTAACTTTTGTCTATGGTCGTAAGTTGTAAACAACATGTTTACATAGCTCACCTTTGACCATGATTGTAAGTTTTAAACAACATGTTGCGTAGCAAGAGTTCAAGATCAGTTTTGTTTACAGTATGACTAGTGTCACGTTGTGTGAGAAATTTTTTTAACAATTCCTGCCTCATGTTTATAAATGTCTTCTGATAGAATTTCTAAGTCAATGTACTTTGGGTAATGACAATACGTGTTATATAATATTACGACTTTAGACCGATTCTAAAACAAGGAAACTACCTGTCCGTGTATTAGCCATTGCGTTACGGTCAAACTCGCGGTTCCGAAACGTATCGTGGTCTGATGGCCAGGATTGATCAGCACATAAAACGTTTCTTGGATGATCGTGACCCAATTATTTGTCTTCGTGAGGAATTTTTTTAAGGCTTTGCCACAAGATCAAGCACAGTGGATTAGGAGGAACAAGGGCTCTAGTCCAGTTGTAGAGGCTGCAGAAGATTATATTCCCACCAATGTATAACAGCAAGAACAGAAGAATAAGTTTCGTGAAAATATAGATGTGAATAGTAACAAGACAAATATTCAGAACTTACAGCAGCAAGCTAAATTAACATCGAAGAACGATCAGTCCAAACATAAGAATAGGCAGTGTTATCGATGCAAGCAATGGGGACATATTGCAAGGTATTATCCAAAAGATGATATGAAACATCGTGGTAACCCAGCAACTTGTTTTGTTAAACCAACAATTGGTGAAAGAATTATTTCGGAAACAGGATATGTAAATTGGCGCGAGATCACATTTGTGAAGGACACTGGCTCAGATATGACCTTGATAAGAGAAGATCTCTTTGATGAAAGTTGTAAGCTGGAGGGGCACAAAGTTCCTTATACGCAGCAGTGGGTCAGCCATTTACTGCACAGTTGGCTGTGGTAAATATCGACACTCCACATTATAAGGGACCAGCCGAGTGTGGCTTGTTTCAAATTTACCCGCTGAAGCCCTGTTGGGGATGGCTATACTTAGCAAGAAGTGGTCATTTGTTGTTACGAGGTCGATGGTAAGAGGACTCGACGTTGAGAGGACTGTGGAAAATACTGAACAATGTGAGGATGAGGATAAGAATGAAGTTGTCAACAACAGCATCGAGACAGCAGATACTGATCAGCGTGATGACACTGAAGTTGACAAACCTTCAGCAATGAATGCGGACATGTTGTCGAAACTACAGACTGCAGATATTTCGCTGCAAAGTATTAGAGAGAAGTCCTTTGCTACTCTGCAAGAGGCTGAGAAGGAGCCAATGGCATTCTTCTGGGAGAATGATATTTTGCGGAGGAAATGGCAATCTGGTGAGGGTTTGCGTGGAGGGGAGCAAGAAGAACGAAGTCTGGACACAAATACATTCTGACGGTGGTTGATGATGCAACGAGATATCCCGAAGCTTTTCGTCTAAAAGGATATGAGGCAATGGGTGTAACTAGAGTACTGATTGAGTTGTTTAGCCGTGTTGGTTTTCCGAGGGTCATATTAACCAACAAAGGGACCAAATTCACTAGCACCTTACTGAAACAGCTGTATGAGCTAGTGGGTATCCGTGGAGTTACAACAAAGCGGTATCACCCACAAGCAGATAGAAAGGTAGAATGTTTTAACAGGACGTCGAAGTCAATGTTGCGGAAGTTCTGTACAGACAACAAGAATGAATGCGATGAGATGTTTTCATATTTATTGTTTGGATACCGTGAAGTCCCACATGAGGAAACTGGATTCGCACCCTTTGAGAAAGACCCAGTAGTTTTGCATGGTTGGCCAATGCCCAATTTTCGAGGCTTGTTTATAGGAGAAAAGGATGCCATGAAGAAGTCAGCTATGGAGCATATTGTGAATATGCATGAGCAGCTGGCCAACATCGGAACTCTTCTCGAACATAAACAGTTGAATCGCCAAAGGAAAATCAAGGCATTGTATGATCGTCACACGAAAACAAGAGAATTTAGTCCAGGGGATGAAGTCCTTGTTCTCTTTCCATCAAGTTCGTCCAAGATGAAGGCACAATGGCAGGGACCTTATCGTGTGGTCCGAAAGTAAACGATGTTAACTACCAGGTATCTGTACCCGGTAGGTGCGGTACGGTAACCTATCATGTAAACTTACTGCGTGGATACAAGCGTGCTGTGCTGCTGGCGACGCAGGCATACTAGAACGATGGTGTGGATATTGATTTTCCTCCAAGAGCAGGTGAAGGTGACGCTGGCGTTAAGCTGGGGGTAAACTTGACAAAGGAGCAACAAGAGTATATTAGAAATCTTGGCAACGAATTTCAGGATGTTCTAAGCCAGACAGTGGAGGGTGAAGAACATGCGGTGGCCTATCTTAGCAGGAAAGTTCTTCCTCGAGAGCAGAAATATGTAGCTATCGAGAAGGAATATCTTGCGATCGTGTGGGCGATTGATTTGTTAAGGTATTATCAGTCAGGGACAACATTTGAAATCGTGACTGACCACAATCCATTGACATGGTTAAATCAAATGCAAAGCAAGAATCAGCGACTCATTAGATGGTGTTTGGCACTCCAGCCTTACACCTTCGTTATAAAGCACAGGAGCGGCAAACAACACGGGAATGCAGATGGATTATCGCGCATGTAACTGAAGCATGTAGGAATTAAATGACAAAAGATACTGGCGTGCTTAGTACACTTCAAAGGCGCTTAGAAACCTACTGGAATAACTCAGGCTTCCTGGATTTTTCGAACTTCAATGTGTTCTGTTTTTGGAATCATAAGGAATTTATGCGGATATAGACGGTAACCAATTTTTTTGACTTCCACTATTCTGGATGGTCAATGATGGAATTCAAGACTCTTTTACAGAATTGAACAGTAGTGACTCTAAGCTTTATGTATTTTAGTAGTAACGTAAGCTTTATGTATTTTAGTAGTAACGTAAGCTTTATGTATTTTAGTAGTAACGTAAACTTTATGTATTTTAGTAGTAACGTAAGCTTTATGTATTTTAGTAGTAACGTAAGCTTTATGTATTTTAGTAGTAACGTAAGCTTTATGCATTTTAGTAGTAACGTAAGCTTTATGCATTTTAGTAGTAACGTAAGCTTTATGCATTTTAGTAGTAACGTAAGCTTTATGTATTTTAGTAGTAACGTAAGCTTTATGTATTTTAGTAGTAACGTAAGCTTTATGCATTTTAGTAGTAACGTAAGCTTTATGTATTTTAGTAGTAACGTAAGCTTTATGTATTTTAGTAGTAACGTAAGCTTTATGTATTTTAGTAGTAACGTAAGCTTTATGTATTTTAGTAGTAACGTAAGCTTTATGTATTTTAGTAGTAACGTAAGCTTTATGCATGTTTCATCATTTTACTGATGTACCAAGCCAGCAAATTAATTTAAAGAATATTGTATCGAAAACATAAGTTTCCTCTTAGGAAGGGAGGTGTTATCAGTATGATTTCACTCTTAGTGCCTCTATCAGATTCTAGCTGTTAGTAGTGACAGTTGGCCAAAACATTAATCCCAGCATTCTGGATATTTGATTCCAGAGACTGTCAACAGGTTCGGTTCTGTTGTTTATCTTCCCATGGCTGACTGAGCCTGAACCAGTTCATACACTTGGATAAGGCACAACTGTTAAATTAATTAAAATCCATTATCTCTAACCTTTACTTAAACAAGAGCAGAGTGGGAGAGCAGGCAGTTATGCAGCTGGGCTTGGTACCGTAAGCAACACTGTTTTTGGTTTTTGTTGTAGGACCCTTACTTGGTGTTTGTATGTCCTTTGAACCCGAATGTAACAATTATGTTATAGGTCAAGTGAAAATGTGTACACATAGTGATTTGACAAATAATTCATTCCTGTCAGATATAATTTGAGGGGAATGATTTATTTAAAATATCCATTGGAACTACTCAAGCGCTTATTGACTTTCTGACTAATTCACACTACTTTAGGATTAGTGTGAACCCATTCAAAGTAATTCAGGATTGCACCATTGTGTTAAATCAAACATTCGATACTATTGGAAGTTATTCGGAACATTTAATATTTTTCGACTTCCGCTTGGACATATAGGATTACTTCGAATTAAATGCACAATACTGTAAGTGGTTTTGTTGTTGTTTTCTTGTGTAAATTTTCACTTTGTAATGTAGAGAAATAAATGCATTTTTATTTTACTTAAAATTGCTAGTTTCAGTTCTTTATGTTACATATTTAAGACCTAGAGTCGTAACAGTATGTCTTTTGGGAATAACAAAGCTTATTCGGCATTATATGGCCAGGATTGAGCTGACGTACTATGAAACCCTGCATATGCATACAAACCGTCACCAAATTATGTTTAGTAAAATGTGATATATGAGCGAAAATGTAATCGGGTTTCGTTACCGTGTACAGGGTTACCTGAGGGTGTGTATGGGTTCTTTTTGTGGCTTTTTGTGTAGCCATACCGTTTCAAAACACTGAGATCGGTCTAACAACTGCTGCACAAAGATAGTACCGGCATTGAGAAACCCAATTGCCTTCAGATCTATGGCAGTGGATTTTCACCACAACCAGTGTACGCACAGAGTAAATTCTTGCTGTATAATCACAATACAAGTAATGTCCGGAAGCTGTACATTTTGTAGAAGCAATCATCAGCTGTAGAAGCATATGAAATATAAAAATGTATTCTTTCTTGCGATCCTTTTAATGTGCTAGAATTGTTTCTTATATTGAATGTTTTGGGAATTTATTAAAAATTTTTATAGATAGTCAGACCTATATCACATAATGGCATTCTATCAGACTGAGTATAATCTGTTTCAAGTATGCCATTTTTATAACTGAATAGACAAACGGAATTCAATATCACGTTTTATTCATTAAAGTAATTTTTCGAGTTTCTGTAATCCAATAAAATTATTTTTGTCGGACACAGATTCAGGTAAAAATTTGGTTATTATAATTATAATCCGGTATAATAGTTCTGATAAAACGATTGAATGTGCAGCGCAGCCCATTCATGTACGCGCATGCGTAATGTATATTATTGTATTCGCACCTAATTTTGTATCACGCACTTCACGGCTTTAAGGAGTTTCGTGTAAACTCAAATGCTGGGGTCGACGGTGACGTTGACTCGGTGATGGTACTGGTTTACTCGCAGTGATGGACCAAAGCTTCGGGACCAACGGATCTGCAGAGAATAAGGAGGCTCTCGGGGGATCCTTTGGAAAACTGGGAGGGGAGGGCCATGTTTGATGGCACCTTGGCCATTCCACAAGAGCTGCGAAACCGGAAATACATCGTGACCGCCAAAAAGAAAAAGCCACGATATACTTATGTTCCATTTTTAAATCAATGTTATTAAATATAACTTTATAAGTGAAAATCGATACTACATACATCTTACTTGTAAATGAATCAAATATTGCTCATATATTTGTACAATTTCTATTTATTTGATCACCTTTGGTGACAGAATCATTGATTAAGTGTGTATAAATTGAATACATTGAACATCCATGGTCATAGATCAATATATGAAACATATTTATTTAGAAGTTCCATAAGCTGATTCTCGTCTCATTATTCATTGAAGTTACATGCTTTGATTAGTTCCATTTAAGAAAGATATCATTTACCTATAACAGTTGTTGAATTCGATAAGCATCATTTTGTAAAATCCATTGCTGGACTTTATGCGCACGAGTATGGTGTCAGATTCATTCATCGTTCACGATAAATAAACATTACATTCACGAAACCGTTTTCTGTGTCTTAGCTGAATTCAATCCCAACCAAACTTCATCCTGTACAAACATACTCTCTCTCTCTCTCTCTCTCTCTCTCTCTCTCTCTCTCTCTCTCTCTCTCTCTCTCTGGTCTCTCTGGTTAGAGCGTCCGCCGCGGATGCGGCTGGTCGTGGGTTCGAATCCAAACCGAGTCATACCAAAAATTTATAAAAATGGTACTAACAGCTGCCTTGCTAGGCGCTCAGCATTAAGAAGTTAGTGTTAGGACTGGTTGGCCTGGTGTCAGGATAATGTGACTGGGTGGGACATGATGCTACATGTCTGCTGCATGATGCCCCAGTGCTAGACGCCACTATAAACTGCCACAATGCAGACATCGTAGAGATATGACTGAAAAATTGTTAAAGCTACGTTAAAAATCCAAAAATCTCTCTCTCTCTCTCTCTCTCTCTCTCTCTCTCTCTCTCTCTCTCGTTCAAAGTTGCTGTCTTGCAGATACACCAGTTCCAAATCTCTCTCTCTCTCTCTCTCTCTCGTTCAAAGGTTGCTGTCTTGCAGATACACCAGTTGCGTGCGATTGAATATTCAGCCATTGATATAACGGATTGTTATCGGTTTATTTTCTCGCCTTTTCTCCAGTTAAACAAAGAGCATGTGTTGACAGAATGGCAGCGCTACAAAAATGAAAAGAAAAGCAAAACCAGAGAGTAAGCCCAGGTTGATATTCTATAGCTTTTTCAATATCCCTTTGAGGAATTGCTTTTTCAGTCTGCCTCCGCATTCACAGATTTTGCCATTAATAGATTTTACGTTGCTTTAATTGGTACTCAAATATTAGACTACATATTAAGAATTACATATAGTTTATAATCTAAATTAGTCTGTGAAATTGTTCGAGTTTATGAGCACTTAGTAAAGAGGGGGGTTTTATTGGGGGGGGGGGGGAAGGGGGATTAAGCGAGGGCGGGATCGGCTAAGGGCAAATTGAGAAGCTTTTAAATGCCATAGCAAGAGGTACGAACTGAGCATTCTAGAAACCAGAAATATGGAAGACAATGATTTTTCAGGCGAAAGGAACTTTTGTATTCTGAGAAAACACTTTTTATTGCCATAACGACACAAATTTAACTCGACCATGGCACTTAAAATCACACTAGGGTGCTTGTCTCCCCCCCCCCCCAACCGTGTGCAGCTAGTGGGATCAAAACTCAATGCATTACCACCAATATATCCAAAATGGCGATTGGCGTTGCTGAAAATGGTAAAGATTCAAAATTGACATTGGTCTAAAGATTTTATTAGACTGAGCCAATTTATATATCTTAACCGTATAAATACCTCAGTAAAATAATAAAGCGTACATTCGGACGCAAACTATTGTCAGTACGTTTGTGGCTACCATCAAAGTCTAATAGAATTTTCTCTCCAGTAGAGAATCAACCTTGTTTAATACAGTTAAATCCATTTTTTTTTTCTTCAGAAAGAGTAATCACGTACTATAATATATCGGTATACAAATAAGTTAAATTAAACCTTTATTTTGAACGCAAGAGTCGATTACATCAAGCATGCACAACCCACGCGGTTTCAAATTACGGTGACATTTAACTTTCGATGCGACAACATAGTCTATTCATGTTTTTCCAGCCTTTGTCATACAAATGACTTCTGCGACGCAGGTAAAGGGATACATTTTCAAAGAGTACCACACAATGATCGGCTCCAGTTCAGAACATCTGATGAATGCATCTTGATAATCGATGAATGTTCAGAACCTCTGCTTTATCAGGTAGGATAATTTTCAAGACAACTGATTATAATTTTAGATTCTTTGAAGCAATATCTTTTAAATGAATGAGACAGTATAATTTAGTCTATAGTTTCTTCCACACCATACAGGTAAAAAAGCCAGCAATTTCATAAAGGATATTTTCTTTTCCTCTGTCAATACCGAATACATTTCATCGGGTGATAAATAAAAATGTTATATTTTAAGGAGTGGCGAAGCCACGAGTTAAAATATATCGTTTTGTGGTACCAGAAGATGAAATATATCCTGTATTAATGTAAGAAAAGAAAATTTTCTTTTTTATTACTTACCAAACTTGCGCCAGAATCGACCTTTCCAAGATTAAACTCACTCTGAATAGCTCTCCCCCACCCCCTCTTTGTAAATTCACATCATGTTCATTGGCTGATCATATAATAAACGTGACTTAACAGAGCGGTAGGATTGGGTTGACCTAATTTATCGCAGTAAATTACATTTTGATCAATTTGTAAACTATTTGACCGTACCTGAAAACAACGCCAAGTTCGATTTCTGCAATGCATCACAGTGGTATTGTCGCTGTTGTCAAGCAAGTAAGTGGAAATAACTTCAGAGATACGCGAACGGGGTCTGGTCAGATTCTTTATCAAAGGTTAATTTCCAAGTCTGAATTGTAAGTCAGTTTCTATTGATTTATTCAAGCAGAGAAAGTACTCGTTTCAGTTTTCTGCAGCTACAACTTTTGTAGGCACACACTATCAGGAGTCACATGACATGATATGAAATCTTATATCTTCACATGTGAAAATATAAGGATATATTTTTTACGTGCCAAAATAGAGGAATACAAAAATATGAAAATTATTTCGCCAGTAAGTCTCTATATTTCACACTTAAGTATATAATAAAAGTTATGGCTCAAGTCATGGAATGATTTTCCTAAATACTATGTCAAAATCTTTACAACACGGGTATAACAATCCATTCAAAGTTGAGAGAGAGAGAGAGAGAGAGAGAGAGAGAGAGAGTGCATCA